>JAFHBV010000626.1:0-19584 GCA_019022785.1 Pseudomonodictys pantanalensis
ATCATTATGGATGCTATCGTTGATTGGCTCCGCCCAGAGATAGCTAACGGCTTGTGGGCACTTACTAAATCCAGCACGCCAACACCAACTCACGAACATTCGCCTTCACCGCCCCCACCGCCGCCTCCACCACCACCCCCAGCATCAACATCAACACACACTCGAACATCAGAAAGGACCAGATCCGGAGATTACTTCGGCGAAGTCTCTCTGCGCTCCGCTGCCCGGAGAAGATCATCCGCAGCAGAATCAGCGTCTCCTGCTACTCCAGCCTTTACAGCGGTTGACTATACTCAAGCTCCCATCGGCGATCAAAATTACGGCCGTTTCACGATTGGCAACCGGCATCAACCCATTCACCCGTCCCAGGACATCCCCGAAAACCCAACAACGCCGCTTACCCCCGCAACTCCATCTCGTCCCTCGCCGAACGTCAGGTTAGCAAGCGCGATTGAGCCTGCATCGCCATCACCTCGCGGCTTCGTGGTGCCCACCACCAGCTTACCGAGGCGTGATAGCTTGCGCTCAGTGGCTGCTGGGAAGCGTCCCGTGCCTCGAGCCCCGCCGATAGAGGAGAAGCCGAACGAGCTAGAGGCGATTTGGAGTAAGCGAGGCATTCAAAGGAAGACCAGCGACGATAATTGCTCAATAACGCCTTCGATGAGCGCTAGTCAGGTACCTACTAGGGCGTCAACGATAATAGGGAAGCCTGAGTAGGAGGAAGCTGATCCAGAGAGTACGACAGATCTACGGGCGACGTGGCTAGCGAACATGAACCAGCAGAGGAGGGGGTGGTAATTGCCATTGATCTATGCTTTCATGAACAGTTTGATATGACTCGATGAATTTGGAGACGTTCTACAATCTATCATGTATATACATAAAATTATCTTCACACCACAATATGTTGACCCATGCTTGCACCAGTGCTCGTACTCATGTTGCTGACTAAGGTTCATATCCCACCAGCGCTGGCGCCCCCAATATCGCAAGTCTACAGCACCACCACCACCACCACCATACGTACAAGACACCAGTACGTGTAACGCCGTACACAAAATAATGCCATGCATTGACTCCCACCCCAACCAAGACATCTCAATGGCGCCGGACGCCGAGACACCTGAGGCATCGCCCGCCCCACCACCCGTACCTCCACCCTTCCGCTTCCTCGATCTCCCCGCCGAGCTACGTAACCTGATTTACGAAATCTGGCTCCTAGACCCCTACCACTACATCGTGCCCCTCCCCAACACAGCCCCAGCACGCCCTGTCGCTGCCAAATCGCTCCACCCCATTATCCTGCGGCTGTGCAAGCAGATCCACCACGAAGCCCTACCCGTGCTCTACAGCGCAAACACATGGTTCATACGTACCTTTCCGCTCGAGAAGTGCACACCAAATATGACACTGTATTTTGGCACGGAACACGCGGGCATGATAAGGCGTGTACTGGCGTACAAGAGAGCGACGGCATGTTGGCCGTTTGATGAAGAAAGGATGAGGAGCGCTTATGAGGCTTGTGGCATAAGGTGGGAAAAGTTGCATTTTTGGGGCGTGAGGAGTACGGATAGGGAGTGGGTGGATGGGATGGTGCAGAGGGCCGGGGGACGGATTGTGGAGGTCGAGGAGGAGGCGGTGTGGAAATTGGGGGTTAGGAAGGGGTGGCTGTTTGGACCCGACGATGATGATGTGGAGGCCATGTGGGCGATCAAGAAGGGCAGTATTCCTAGAAATGGTAGTGGATCTGTATAATTGGTGACTGAGAACTGCGGACAGCGTCCCAATGCTCAGTCCGGACCGCCCACCTATCGCGTGCAACACAAGCTGCACCCTGTTTTTACGTCCGACGGAACATCCAGGTTCCTTGACCCACGGCAATTGGTAGGTTTCACAGGACTCGCAGGCTGTTAGTACACAGATCTCAATGGAAGCGTTCCCTCGGACGTAGAAAAGGGCGGTAATAACAGCTCAGCATGAACCATTTCATCTTGCCCAAAATCCCGTAAAAAGTGAAGTCTTACACATCTCGCAAAATGGTGGTCCCCGATCCAGCATGTCTTCGCGCTTGGGAAGGCTCGATGAGGCTTAGCCTGCTTCCAAATACGCGGTTTGCGGCTGCCAGCTGGAGATGACATCACCGACCCCTGGCCGGTTCCTGCATGGTCCAACAACAATCGATCTGAAACTGGGAAAGAGATCGCCCACGCCGCCTTCATCTGTGTCCTACAAGAACCCTGGTAGCCCTCCCTACCTGAGCGACCTAATATTCTCCCTGCGGCTTTCTTTGCGTCTGTCGCTTTCTCCTTCGAAGGAAGAGTAGGGATATTGTGAGCGCGTCAGAGGTGCATCGGCGCGCTGTTGTTTTGTGGATACTTCTCGGCACATCCCGGATAGCCTGGTAAGCATGGGCATGGTCTTGAGAGGGGCATCTACCGTAGTTTTCCACCTCTAGGCTTTCTGACTCGCGGCAGCAGGTCCTCTTGATTAGACTCGTAGGCTGTCAAGAGCCAGTCAGTCCAAGGTAAGTGTTCCTTCGGATGTGGAAACACGGTGTACTGATGAATTGAGGATAGACGAGATGTACACGCGAGCAATGCAGCGCACGCTGCTACTGGGTGCGGCAATCGAGGCGGCCCATGCAATCGCAGTCCCCAGTCCTACCGTCGTCCCCGACCGAGTCGCGGTTCGAGAGCCCATTGTCACGCCGGCAGCAATTCGATTCGATGGTAGCCATAGCTATGTGTTGAATAGGAGGAACATCTTCTCGGACATTGCGAGCGATGTGGATAGTCTTGCTGCGTCGTGGGGAAGCGTGCTGGGGACTGATCTCCCCAGCTACTTCACCGAGGGTAAGCTGCACAAATCCAAGCTATTCCACAATAGCTGACATACGCAGGTGTACCGAATTTCTTCGAGAACTTCCCTACCGGCACGCAAGTCATGTCTTCTCTGGGAATCAACGACGACGATCTCGCTGCGAAGCCTACAGAAGTGCTCAATATTCCACCGTATGCGAACTGGACGGACCAGGGTTGGAACGTCCGGTTCCATGGCAATGTATACAAAGTGCCGGATATCTCATCGACCAAACTGGATGACCTCGCGAACAAATTCCTTATCGGAGTGGACATCAAGGATCTACCGCCGGACCAGCAAGCCAACGCACGAAACCTCACCAAGGAAATCTTTATCGTCCAGCAAGGCCACCAAAATGTATCTTTCCACCTCGAACCTGCCCCAATGCAGGGCTCCTCAGGCCAACCCGGCGGGTCCAATTCAGTCCCAGCTCCAGGTGGCAGTCAGAACATCACATTCCCCTACGAGACAACCATCGAGGGCGACTTTGACGCATTCATCCCGATCAAGAATGTCTCCGGAGGCGGCCTCCTCGCCGGCAACGAAACCAACAACGTCCAGCGCCTTAACGTCTATACCAACGGCACGTTGACTGGCAATGCGACTGCTTTCCTCGTCCCACCCACGGGCATCACCTTCATCTCCGACATCGACGACATCCTCCGCGTAACCAAAATCTACAATCCAAAGGAAGGTCTGCTGAACTCCTTCGCGCGTAACTTCACCCCCTGGATGAACATGCCCGAGATCTACGCAAATTGGTCTAAAACGCTTCCCAACAACACGCACTTCCACTACCTAACCACAACGCCGGAGCAGGCAACCCGAAACTACATGGACTTCATCTACAAGACCTATCCCGGCGGTTCCTTCGACACCCGCCCTCTCAACTTCTCCGACTGGAATGCTACCCTCGCAATCCGCCTGTCCCTCCTCACAAAAGTCTTCGAGACCTTCCCCAGACGCAAATTCGTGCTTGTCGCCGACACGTCCAACTCGGACGTCATGAAGGATTATCCACAGTTGGCGCATGATTTCCCGGACCAGGTGCAGTGTATCCTACTGAGGAATACGTCGGCGACGGATAGCGAGGACTTCTTCCCGTATGATACGAGTGGGTTCAAGGGGTTGAAGAGTAATAGCTATTTCTTCTTCAAGGTGCCGGATGATCTGACGGGGTTGGATATCCAGGGCGGGAACTGTGTGAACGCGACGATTCCGCAGAATGTGACTTTTGCGAGACAGGATGAGGTGTTAGGGATTCATGGTGCGGCACCGGGACGAGGAGTTGGTAGTCTGTTGGGGACCGTGGTGATTGCTATGCTGGTGGCTTTGGCGGTGATGTAGAAAGTTTGGGGTAGGGGGATGACATCGTTTTTTTTCTTTTTCGAGTCTTTATTGCATCCGATACGGGGACTCGGACGGCGACTGTACATGATGCCACGAGTACTGAGGTGTATAATGATGGATGATGTTCTGCACAATTTGGGTTCGGTATTTGGCATTGGGTTTGATTCCTGTACCTAATTTATTCACCAGCATAGCGAACGCAACATGATCAAAGTCATGATATTACAAAAGGTCATGTTTCTGGGGTATCTACGTGAACGCGAAACAAAGCAGTATGTGGTCGCTTCCCAACGAGCCCCCAACGCAATTATTCCCTGTTTCCACCAGCATGAAGATCCCCGAAGACAGCTCGTCGCAGATGGCGCCACCGATCGCGTCACCATGTCCTGACTGTACACGCAATATATCCTGATTGACTATGCGGATGAAAAGACGCTCAAACGACGCTGAAACGAAGTCTACAACGAGGCAATGCGAAATACGAAGCGTCCAAGACCTGCTCTCACCGAGCTACCTGATTCACTTAACCTGCACGACCTCTGGGGCATTGGAGTATTGCGGCATCCCATTCTGGACGGGTTGCTGTTGGTAATAATGCTGCTGTCCTTGTACGCCATTCGGCGCCGCGTTGGGCATATACGCATACTGTTGCTGAGGCGCTCCAGGTTGCGGGGCATAGGTAGGCTGATTGGGGTCGTAGGTAGGAGCGGCAACAGCCGTAGTCTCCCAGGCGCGACTCTTCGCGATGATGAGAATCATGATCCAGGAGAAAAGCTGGAAGAAGCTCTCCAGGTAGGCGAAAGCATAGTATGTGTTGACGCTGAGATAATGTTGCTGCACGTACGAGCCGTCGTCGATGAGGGTGATGAGGACCCAGAAGAACATGACGAATGTGAGGATGGAAGTATGGAGAAGAAGGTCCTGCTCATTCTTAGTCTTTGTGACCTTTTGGAGATGGGGCAGGGGTATACATACACTGGTGACCACACCCCTCGAGCGCAACTTCATGATGGTCGCAACGCTGATTCCGGCCCCAATAAGAACGCTCACGAGATAGAAAACATAATAACTTAGCGCCAGCTTCAAAGTCTGCTCGGCCAGCGACGGCGCGTCGGCTTCCTGGCCTGGCTCCGTGCCGGACCAGTAATTGTAGCAATTTAGCCCGGTATACGCGCACGTGAGCAAGCCCATGAAGCCGAGCACCACCATCATGATGACCTTGAAGAAGGACTGGCCGTTGTCGGATCCATGGCCCGTGTTGGCGAGTTTTTGTAGGAGCAGGCCGTTGACGCCCCAGATGACTACGACGAGGAGAAGGTAGGTGGCGATGCGGAAGAAAATGGTCCACGCGATCCCCCAGTTGTAGTAGTCATCGTACCAGACTTGGGAGATGCTCACTTGGCACTCGCGCAAAACGGTGCCGATTATGAGGAGTGTATAGCCACTGTGAACGAAGATTAGCATCATCTGTCATACAAGTGTTTTATATACACCACCCTTTACAGGCTCCGTGATTGGAGAGGCATCGGGGTCGCGACTTACATGAGCCAGGAAAATAGAGATAAGAGGTAAATCGGTCCAGCAAGCTTCTTTGCAGCCCCTCGCCGATTCCATACACAGCACATGCTGGTAATGGCCACCAATGTGAAGACGAAGAAGAGGACATAGTTGACAAAGAGGACGACGGGCGTTGAGTAAGAGTAGATGTCGTCTTGGAAGGCGCCCGGGCAGTTGGGGGTGCTGAATCCACTATCACTTCCTCCACTGCTCCCGCCGCCGCCGCGGCCGCCTTTGGGAGCCATGATGTCGGGTCGGATGTGAATCCCTAAGGTCTCCTCGAAGGTATTCAGGTGTCGTGAGTGGTTTGGTCTGAGAGACTCGATTCGCCGTGCTCGACTCTTGGCGATGAAAGAATGCGATGCGCCGCGGTCAAGACGCCCAAAAAAGCCACCCGTTCAACGCTTCAACAGCAGCCTCGCGGGCTTTATATCCTCGCTCTTCTTTGCCTATTTTTATGCGCCTTGCCTAGTAGACCTGCGGCAACACGTCCGTATTCTCATTTGCGCGTCGAATCACGATCGAGGCGGCTTGGGGTCTAAGATTTCGCCAAGCGCGCCTTGGCCAATTTAAAGATCCTTGAGTGGTCGGATGCGGTCGACGTGCAGCGAGGCTGAGGCGTGTGCTCTGCCACGGACCCCGTAGGCTGCAGCCACGAGATGCCTTTGCAAAGGGAGAGGGGCGGAGAGGCTTGGAAGCGTGTTTGGAATTGGTCAAAGGGCTGGGGGAACCCCTGGGGACGTGCTGCGATGAGCATGGTTGAATGCGAAGTACGATGGTGGAGGGCAAGATCGCCATTGGACCCGCGTACGCTTCCTGATGGGGTGAGGCGTGTTTTGATTCGCGAGCATTTGGAGCCGTGGACTTGCTCTCGAGGTGATGAGAGTTGCACGTTGCTGAATGGGGCCCGAATCCCGAAAACCAACTCTTTTGTTCCATCTCATACGAGGAGCGCATTGCTCAAATCGACATTCCAAGGTCTGTTTTCCCGACGTCATGATAAGGCATGATCACGTGATAATTTTCTAATGCCTGAGAAGTCAGGCATGACGGCTGGACTAACAACCGAGGACTTCCGAGCAGTCTCACAATGTTCCGCATCGGCCCTTTGATTCTTGTCCGCGGATCGCTCGGAGGGTGATGCAGTCCTATGCTTTCCAACAGCCTGCCTTGCCTCTCGCCATGGCCGTCAGCTCGTCGGCGCTGTATATATCTCATGACGGTCTCACGGTCCCGCTGGTGTGCTCTTCAACGCTGGGCCGGCGTCACAGCTTACAACCAAGGAACCCATATGAAGTCAGCCCATCGACTTTCCCCCACGAACCTCGATAGTCGCATTGTCTCCACCCTCGCGTTATTATGACGACCAACGAAAGCTTAGAAGAGCCCTCGCCGGGTCCGATAACCGATCTTTCCTCCTTGACCCATGGAAAGTCAGCAATGGCGTACGCGCTTCACGACCTCTCCGACCAACGACCACAGATGGGTAGCGAAGACTCGTGGACGCCCGAAGCATCTTCTGTCGCATCAGAAGAGGACCACAACAGCTCATTGAAGCCCGCGACGAGGGTGGAGGAGAATGGCAGTGGTGACCGCAGCCCCACAGCTGTAGCCTCGACTGAGAGCAGCATCGACATTCCGTACGCAGGGACCTTTGACCGTCACAACAGGCGCAAGAGTGTGCAGGTCATCATAGAGGAATCGTCCAAACGCAAAGGCAGATATACGCTGAGGGCAGATGACCCGGAGTTTCGCGAGATTCTCAGGTCTGGCATAGAGCGTGAAGCTGCGAAACTGTCAGGCAAGAGCAGGAGCCGCATACGCGATCTCGTCTTCACACGTCAATTCACCACTTTCGACCGACAAAACCCTCGAGGCTCCCAATCGCCTTTCCATGGATTCTTCACGCTCTTTTGGCTGGCCATGGCGCTGCTGCTTCTCAAGATCGCTCTACAGAATTATAAGAACTTGGGTTCGGTGTTTGGCAGAGCAGAGATATTGCATCTAATGGTCGATCGGGACCTAATGCTGATGCTGGTCACTGACGGCCTCATGTGCCTGTCAACTGCTTTGTGCTTGCTGCTGCAGAAGGCCATCGCAAAAGAGTATCTGACATGGGATCGCTATGGTTGGATCATACAGTCGCTGTGGGAGATTTTCTTCACCATCACCGTCATCTGGATCTGCTTCTACCGGGAGTGGTCCTGGACGCATACTGTCTTCATCGTAATGCACGACTTCGTGCTGCTGATGAAGCAACATTCGTATGGCTTCTACAACGGGTATTGTAGGTAGATTCCATCCACAAGGCCAGAGTACAAGGGCCGGTGGTTTTTCAAGGTCTCAGCTGACTCCCTCAGTATCCCGCGTATCCCGCCGCCGCAAGCTTCTCCAACAGAAGCTCACCCAGCTCGAAGAAATGAAAGCCGGCGACCTCTCTACCCCAACCTCTCCCATAAATCCATCATCGTCCACAACTGCTCTCGAGCACCTACAAAGCAGCCCCACCAAGCGCCGCACCTTCGGTCCCAAATACTCCACAAATCTGCACAAAGAGGAGTCTGAAATCGCCTCCATGGCCCGCGCAATCGAAGCCAACGAGCCCCTCGACGCCGAACAAATGCAGACCTTCCACCGCGTTCTCACCACTGAAATCACGATCCTCGACGAAGAATTACGCGGCAAAGGCTCCGACCCAACATCCTCGTACCCCAACAACCTCACGGCCTACAACTTCGCAGAATGGACTTGCCTCCCGACACTCGTCTATGAACTCGAGTACCCCCGTCAAGAGCACATAAACTGGTGGTATGTGGCGGAGAAGTCCGCTGCCACGCTCGGCGTCATATGGATCATGATCATCCTCTCCCAGGCGTACATTTACCCCGTCGTTGTGGATGTTGTCGGCCAGAAAGAAGCGGGCATGAGTCTCGACGCCCGTTGGCGCGAATTCCCCTACGTCGTCTTCGACATGCTGTTTCCCCTCCTGCTCGAACAGCTGCTCGCTTGGTACGTAATTTGGGAATGTCTGCTCAATGTGCTTGCTGAGGTGACGCGTTTCGCGGACCGTGGCTTTTACGGCGACTGGTGGAATAGTGTGTCCTGGGACCAGTACGCGCGTGACTGGAATCGACCTGTTCACAACTTCCTGTTGCGACACGTCTACCATTCTTCGATCTCGGCGTTCCATTTGAGCAAGATGCAGGCTACATTCGTGACATTCCTGCTGAGCGCTGTGGTACATGAGCTGCTTATGTTTTGTCTGTTCAAGAAGGTAAGGGGTTATCTTTTTGCGCTGCAGTTGAGCCAACTTCCGCTGGCGGCGATCAGTCGGACCAAGTTGATGAAGGGTAAGGATACGTTGGGGAATATTATCTTTTGGTTTGGGCTGTTCATTGGGCCGAGTTTGATTACGAGTTTGTATTTAGTTGTGTGAGAGACCGGGAGCTGGGAGACTGGGTGAAGAATGTATATGATATCTGTTCTCACTACGTATAAGACTACATTGTGTTCCTTCTCATGCGGATGCGTTGACTATGCCATAGACTCCGTTTCGTTCCTCTGGTAGATCGTGAACGAACTCAACCAAAATAGTCTTCCGGCCGGAAACTAGCCTCGTCTGACTTCGATTCCCTTTCCAACCGGTGTTTAACAGCCAATGTCGCCTTCGCTCGATACATTCCCAAGAGTTGTTTTGACGACTTGTGGTCATCCAAGCAGCGCTTTCTCTCAGTCTGCAATTGTCAGTCAAGTTTCGAAGTCTCTGGGGCAAGGATGCTCTACCAGATTACAAACCTCGGATATGTCCGTAGCTCGAAGGTAGTTCTTCGATTCCACAAATCCGACCAGGGAGTAGCCTGGTAAGTGTTTGAGTCGGGCCCAAATATAAACCGGTACCGAAAGCAACTTCAGTCCTGAGTTACTTCTGAATGCCGCCTCTAGATGCATCAGGTCTTGTTGTCCGACTCTTTCCACCTCCGTTAGCCCCAACCTTGCTACTTGTATCGGACGATTGGTGTTGAACCACTCAACAAACTCGGCAACCTGTGGCAATTCATCGTCCTTGAAGATAACCGCAATAAGTGCTCGACAATGGTATTGTTTATCCCGACTTAGCTCACTGCTCGTGTCCGTCTCTTGCTGAGTAAACAGTGGCCGAAGAATGATGGGGTTGGAGTGCCCAGTCAGGGGTATGAGAATAGGAGATTGCTTTTCAAGATACTCATCAGTGGACAGGAGCATCTGAAGTTCTGTCATTAGAAGTCCTCGCATGTGGCCTGCGCTTTCATCGAGGACTCTAATCAGCGCAGAAGTGAATGGGGAACCAATACTACGCCCTTGACCGGGTGAGACAGCCGTAGTTTCCCGTCCACAACCAGCGAGGACTTCGAACGCATTGTTGGAAGAAGTCCCGATGGGGGTACTCCCGGCGGGAACAGCCCCAGCAGCGTGACAGCAGTCTAGAAGCAGAAGAACGTCGAACTTCGCTCGTTCTAGAAGCGGGTGAAGATCGCTCCACAACAGCGCCGGGTGTTGGAGGTTATCGACTTCTCCTGTCTTATGCCTACAGAAAGTTAGAGTCTATCTTGACAAGAGCAACAGTGTTTCCAGGGGAATATCTGCTTACGCTGACCAAATGTGTTTACCATCCCTCATACCGCCATGTCCATTATAGTACAATATGAAGAGTGTCTTCTGCTTGTCCTGAACTTGCTTCTCCTCCAAATCGGCGATGATATTACCCAGCTCTTGCTGGACTTTGGTCTGGGAGAGCTTGGATGGAATCAAGAAGTCTTTCGTCTCGAAGCGGTATTTCTCCTCAAACACCGTTTTTAAACTTTTTGTCTCGTTAAGAATGATTGATCTTTTTTCAGGTTTATGCAACGCCAGGTCGTTGTCTTCCAAGGACAAGAGCAGTACTGTCACAGCTTCGTAATGACTGTTTAATCTCTCCTTGACTAAGGCTTTGTTGACGGCCTTCTTGAAGTCTTTGCAAGTGGTGTGCGAATTGTCGATCGTCTTTGGTCGCAGGCGCTCAGAGGCTTTCTCCAATGCAGTAAACTCGGCACAAGGACATGGTAGAATGTCGCAATCCTCATCTTCGTTATGCCCTGACTCGGCGCGCTTCCGCGGCGGTCCCCAATCCTCCAACCCATCGGATAGATCTCCAGTGTCATCTACATCATCAGACTCGTCGGATATGAATTCAGGGTCTTCTTGCGGCTGCTCGGAGTTCTGCATGGCGGCAACCCTAACGTTTGACTTGATCGCCGTTGCGCGTTCGATGGGTAAATGGCTGGGTTTATTGAGCAAGGGCCAAGGTAATGGAGTAGACGGGCCCTTTCATTGATCAATAATGGAAGGCGAATGGAGTCAGAAACAGTGAAGACTGAAGAGCTGGAGCTTGATGTATACCTTCCGGCTAGCGTGTGATCTACCTAAGCAGATATTCTCCATTGCTATATACCCCAATTTGAGGAAAACTTGCCTACAGTAGTTCTTGCTAAAGAACAAAGCAACAGGCTGATAATTTGTGATCAGTGTATTTGTGTGGTCTGGCAGTTTCCATCGGCTTGAAGTTTTGGTGGGAGAAGCGTCTCAGATACGACAATCGCCTGCTGACTGGCCCGAATTGAAGGGCGACAGGCAAACTTTCCTGATCCGGGCGTTATGGTGAAGCTGGATCGTTGGCGATGTGACCTCCAAAAGGAACATTCTGGGATAATCCAGAAGGGCCCATCCGGGGATTAGAGCTACGGGAATTGAAGCGAAGACACTGGTGATACAGGCATGCAAAAGTACATGAAAAACTTAGCCAGAGCGGCCCTCAGGATGAAATGCGCGCGTACCAAGATGATGACAGAACAAGAATCAACTCCTATCCAGGAGCCTGCGCGTAACAATCGGGAACCACAGTATTACATGCAGGCCGATAACGTTACAGCTGGATCCCACACGTAGGTTGTCTAGAAACAGGTGGCTGCAAGAAAGACAGGCACGACCGCAGCCCTATAGTCAATCTAATAAGGATTGACTGCCTCATATCCCCTCCACTCCGCACATGTATCCGACCCCGCATCATTGACACAGGCCCTAGCACCCACATACTGAAATCCTCGATGTGCTCAACGAAAATTTGTTATTCTTCTGCTCTTGTAACCACGCCCTGGCTATTGTATAGTTTCTTGGAAGGCGTCTGGTATGTTTTTCCCTTGTTGCCTTTGACGACGCATCAGCCGTATACGTCGTTGCTGTCGCCTTTCGAGTCGCGGACTGTAAGTCTAACGGTCATATCGGAGTTAGAGTTGAAATCGATATCGCAACGGGCGAAGACGTCGATCGAGGAACCGTCGTAGTCGCCTACACAGCCTTGTCTGTGGATCGGGGCTCGTGGGATGAGATCTGGAGTGAGAAGTGGATCGGCTGATATAGGTGGAAAGAGGGCACCGACGCTGGGCTAAGAGGCAATGGAGTATGTGTAGAGAAGCTTCATTTCGATAGCGAAAGATCTGAAGAAATGGTCAAGAGATGAAGACGATTGAAATGGAGTGTAGGCATAGCCTCTTACATTCTACGTCCTTCTGAATCCACCTTCCTATACCCATCTTAGATTCAGGGTTCTCTTTCCAAGGCCCTAAACAATGATCAACTGCCATTGCGAACACGATTGTAGCCTTGCTTGCAAGGCAGAAAATTCGGAGATCGTGATCGCCAGCATGATGCTGTGGTGAACAGCCGCATTGATAGGACAATACCTGGTGAAGTTCAGCTCAGGCTCGTAATGATGCTATTCAAGGGCTCGGCCCGTCAAAGCAGAGTCCCTCGTATCGCCCGACGGATCGCTTTCTTTGAGGATCAGTGGTCCCAACAGCATATGAGTCCAATCAGGACTACCTGATGCCGCGGGTCAGGAACCAGGCTGGAGGTAGCTGTTGTCGAAATGGTCTGTGCGCCAACCGAGGCAAGCAATATCTACCGATAGCATAGCTTCAACACAAGCTACTCACCTGTACCCCAGAGTCAATCCGCAACAATGGTCCTGCTTGAAGAGAGCGGCAGCGAACCTGCCGTCCGATTCAAGAAGCGAAAGACTAACCCGCACAAACGCATGCGCCTGGACGAAAGCGCACCTCCAAGCATCAGCACGCCAGGCACCCCCGACAATGCCGCTTCGCCGCCACGAGAAGTCGAAGATTCAGCGCCAAACCTACAAGAGATACTCCGGAATCGAAGGCGACCGCGCGACCGTATGCGAGAAATTGCGCGCAAGGCCGAAGAGACAAAGCAGCTCGCACTCGCGCAGGATGAAGAGCCCAAAGTCGATCTGTATGCGGGCAGGTTCGTCCCGCAGACAGGGCAGGTCCTTGAGAGAGATGACAAGCAGATGTGAGTTGAACTCATGTCTCATACCGGCTCCCTCACCTGTAATTGCGGAGACTAATCCGGCAGGACGGAATACGTAGAAGCTCGAAGGGCTGACAAGTATAATCGCGAATACGGCGCGCCTATCCCGAAAAACCTCGAAGCTGCTGTCGCGGTGCTGAGGAAGACCACCGATGTGAGCGCAGGCGCTGCGGGAGCACTCGAACGGCAAGGCACGAAGGCACAGGAGAAGCAGAAGGCGGCAGAGCTTAGCTTGGAGCAGAGTAATCGACTCGCTGCGGGCATGGGCAAGCTGATGGAAGTTGACCTCGGTCCCGACGCCACGGCTCGAAATGTTAAGGAGACAGAAGCAGCCCTGAGGCGCTTACAGGGTGGACAGGTCGAAGAAGAGGCTGCTGGTAAAGGAGCGTCCGAGAAGAACGGTAAACGACGTCGCTGGCAAAAGAGGAGGAACAGCGAGGACATTCGACGAGATGAGATGGTGGAAGCTGTGCTCCGTGAAGCAAAACGTGAGCTCACTAATCCCTTTTGGATGGGCCTTGCGCTGACAATGGACAGTGGACTTCTTCCAGGAAGACACGGAACCCGACCCTCCCCACTCAGGTAATGTCGACAACGACGCGGCCTTCGCCGAAAAGTTCCGACAAGAATTCCTCGAATCTATCGAATCGCGCCAACCACGAAAGCCTCCACCACCCCCCAAGGGTGAGAAAGAGGGCCCGAAAGGGCCAAAACTGGGTGGGTCGAGAAGTGCTCGTGCAGCGATGCGGTCCCAAGAACAGCAACCATCGGCCAACGCAAAGAGGTAATAGTTATCGAACATCCGAAACTTTGAACTTTACATGCTGGATTTTTGCGTTCTGCACGAGCTGTACAGCGTCTGGCTGTACCCACCAAACGATACTTGTACTGACCGAAGAGAAAGGGGCTACAGGGTGAACGACGGACGACTACTCGCACCAGATGACTACCGAACCACGTCGGTGAATAAGACTGCGTGGTATTCGAAATAAGTGCCGGATGACCAGCGCTATGAGCAAGGCCGTGGTGCCTTGCCGCCACGACTTTGGGGAGGAGAGGCGGTGTACGAACTGGATTGAGCTCTCGTGTATTGCATTAGAATTCAGCCGGTATTCCGGGCTATCGATACGGGAGGATATTATTCGCTAATTGCGATGGATCCATTGGTAGGCATTTTGAATACTACCTCTACCACACTTTATTTTCCGCCAACGCAGCAAGATCATATCTTTCTTCGACAATTCTCTTTCCTGCAGTTGAAGTGCTCACACAGGTGCAATTCCACCCAGATACAGAGCTCCCGATCCGCGATCGCAGCCAAGCTCCGCCAACCCGCCAAGTCGCTCCGCCGCGCAGTTGTCTTGTCCACCATCCGCGCCCACTCGTCTCCGCCCCCGCAATATACGCTTGGTCCTTCTGGGCTGACGTTGGAGGATGGTCGTGCTCAACCTGCCTTACAAGTAGAAGACGAGATGACCGCGGCCACCGCCATTGCGCTCAACCGTTTCCTACCTGATTACACTTCGCCAGACTATACTTCCACTTTTCCATTGCTTCCAGTCACTGAGAACAACTCGATAGAGTGATTGTTGAATATCTAAGAGAAAGAAACATGGCCTCAGCACAAAACTTCATCCTACGGCCGCGCGCCGGCGGAGGTGGTGCCTCGTCAGTGCCGTATCATCCTGCGCCTTCGGTGGGACACGAGATTGGGGTCATGTTTGGCGGCATTGGGGCTATGATCATCGGTATTTCTCTCTCACTCTCCTGTATGAGCTTGGTGCTAACTGAATCTTGACAGGTGCGCTTCTATTCTACGCTTGGTGGCGGTGGAATCTGGCCAAGGAGTTGGCTAAAGAGGAAAATCGCGTGAGGGACTTGAAGAGGAAAGGCTTGCTCGATGAAAGCAGACAAGCGAGTGCGATGGATGAGAGGGAGAAGAGAGCGGTTGTTGAGAAATGATTCGTGGCTTTGGGCACATTGTGAGTGGAGACGGAGGGGATCGGAGGATAAATCACACCTTTTCAGGAAGTTTTAATTATGATAATCTTATGAGACGCCAAATAGGTTTCAGACTCATCATACTCGTACAATCCAAGGAAACACATCAAACTAGGCATACGTTGCTGCATCGTGCCAACATAGGCGAGATAGAAGAGATCCAAACGCGCGTCAGGCAAATTGCATCGAATACCAACCCAGAAAATAGTAAATGAAACGCCGTGCAACCCAACCTCACTCCTGCTTTTCGTTTCACCTCTTCCCTAACAATAAAACTCCCAAGAGGATTCTCTAAGCGCCCTGCCTCGCCTTCTCCGCGCAGATCAAAGCAATGATGCGCGACAGTTCGGCGCTCTGGGCGAACTGTTCCTGCTTGACGCTCTCCTCCACGTCCTCGCTGGCTGCAATGTCGTTGCTCACCCTGAGCATGCGGTTCTGTAGCGTCAGGAGCTTTGACAGGGTGTTGTCAAGGAAGGGCGCAGAGAAAGTAATGTTGGTGGGTGAAGCGCCGGAATTGGGCAGGCGCATCTCGAGCTTCCTCGGTGGCTTGCGAGCCTTGGGTGAGGTCGGAGTCTCATGTTGCTGGGGTGCAGCCCTACTTTACCGCGTTAATGGAGTAATACAAATGAGTACAGGACGTGACGTACTTTTCCCGCTCCACGAAGGTGATGTTCTCGGCCATTTCAGCAACGCGGTTTGCGATTCTCGAGGCCATGATCGTGTATGGGGAGGCGTGAGCAAGGCCATTCATGCCATTGCTAGCACCGTTGATAGCAGGAGCCTTTGACTTTGCTCCACCGGCGGTCTTTGGTCTTGAGGCGGTGGCCTTGTTGGTGGTGCGCTTGACGGGGGCAGAGGCGACTGACGCGGCAGGCATCGTGAAGTATATAGTTCGAATGCGGATGTGTATTCAAGTCTGGTATGCACAATTAGCTGCGAAAGTCTGGTTTGGCACGTTGTAAAGCTGGGGAAGCTCGCGTGCAACTCTGAGCACACGTCGAGAACCATGGTAAAGGTCCGGAGAGGAGCAGCAACCAACCTTTTGGATGACAGTGCAGCAGGAGAGGTACGTTTAATGCGTAATGAAGTCGAAGAGTGAGTAATTTGGTATTCTCTTATCGTGATGCGGAGAAGGGGGCTGTAAAGAGGAGAACTGACGCGAGCTGCCACAGAAAGTTGGTCGAGCGCCACACGGCTACGTCATTGTAGCACCCTTGCACATGTGCCGATCGACGGATCCAGCCAGCCACCTCCAACGTCACCCCAACCAGAATCTTGATGAATCCGTCGCATACGATTCTCCACTTCGTCGGATGCAGAGCATGCTTCATCCATCGCCCTGAACACTTCCGTTACCATGTCGCCGGCTTTGAAGAAGAAAGGACGAGATGATTTGGGCGCGGGCCTGCGCGTCTCAAAACAAACCATCGATGAGCATCCCGCGGGGCCTCCGAGATATGGCGAGCTATCACAAGCTGAACGAGCGTTTACGCTGGCGTCCACGTTCATGTCTGGAGTTTTGGCGTAAGTTGGCCGAAAGTATGTTCAGAATAGCCGGCAGCCAGCTAACACAACACAGTATCAGTGCTTCGCAGTTTCTAGGCGCACCTCTAAAGCTCATCGATCCCGTCTTCTATGAGGGCTACATGGCATACACGAAAGAATGTTTTGCTGTACTGATTACATGCCTAACGCAATGGTGGGCGCCAACGATCGTAAGAGTGAGCGGCGACTCAAGTATGGTCGGCCAACTCATCAAGAAGAAAGATGGGAGCCTGCAATGCAACTTCTCCGACCGCATGGTCCTCATGGCAAATCACCAGTTATACACTGACTGGCTGTACCTCTGGTGGATCGCATACACGAACAACATGCACGGCTTCATCTACATCATCCTCAAAGAGTCGCTGAAGAACATTCCCATCATCGGCTGGGGATGCCAATTCTACAACTTCATTTTCTTAGCGAGAAACTGGGAAGAAGATCAACGACGATTCAAGAAGCACCTGGCGCAACTTAATAAACCTAATGATCCCATGTGGCTGATAATCTTTCCGGAAGGCACCAATCTGTCGGCGGTAACGAGGGAAAAGAGTGCGAAATGGGCTGAGAAGAACGGGCTGCAGGACATGAAGCACCAACTACTCCCGAGAAGTACGGGTCTCCGCTTCTGCTTGAATGAATTGAAGGAAACCACACATTGGCTCTACGACTGCACCATTGCCTACGAAGGCGTCCCAGAGGGCCAGTTCGGGCAAGACATCTTCACGCTTCGCTCGTCGTTCTTCGAAGGTCGCCCACCCAAGTCTGTGAACATGCATTGGCGCCGCTTTCACATCGATGATATTCCAATACAGAACACCAAAGCTTTTGAGGTCTGGCTACGGAATCGCTGGCGAGAGAAGGACTATATGCTGGAGTACTTCAGTCGCCACAATCGCTTTCCTGCCGAGAACTTTTGGAAAGATCAGCTTGACATGAGTGATCGCAGCTCGCAAAGCCAGACCATTCGCCAAATGCCTCGCCCGGCTGTGCAGATCGAAACACAAGTGAAATCGGGGAACTGGAATGAGTTTGTCAAGATTTTCGCGCCCATTACAAGTGTAATGATGGCCCTCTCCGTAGCGTACGGAGCATCACCATCGGAGTTTGGCATTCCGGGGGGGAAAGAGTTCTTGGAACAGCACATGAAGGCCTTATTGGGTGGTGGAGAGCTGAAAGGCCTCCCAAGTCCAGACGAACTAGAGAAGTTGATCGAAGGAGCAGCAAGACTAGGTGCGAAGCATGAAGCGGATCCAAGGAATGCGGGTCAAGTACAGCAACTTACGCAAGAAAATCTCGCGAAGCTGGTCAAAGAGACTGCCATCAAGAATGGCATGGTGATGCCGGGCGGCATGAGGCGAGCTAGCACGGCGCTGCCCGCTCCACCTACAAAGACGATGGCCACGCCCTCAGTACCAGCGCGTGCCAAAGCGAAGAGTGCGATCAACGCTCCAACTGCTGTTAGGAGACCTACCGTCGCTCCCTCCAAAGCTGTTTCTGTCAAGGCAGCACCCTCGCAAGCTAAACCGAAGCCTGCACCCTACAGCGGACCGATGCAGGAAGTCATGACAAAGTCCGGGGTCATGATCAAAGTGCCGAAGCCACAGGTCGAGGAGGCCAAGAAGACGGGTACGATTGTATTGAAGAATGGAATGACCATCAGGGTCGGCAAGGACGAACTCGAGAAAGCGCAAGAGAAGAAGGGATCTACTATCATGACTGCCGGAGGAATACCCATTAAGTTAACCCCAAGCGGAGCGATTACCGTCGAACAGAAGCCGAGTGCGACGAAGACTCAGACGCCATCGATTTCGGCGAATAATGCCAAGCCTGCTGCTGCTCCCAAACCAAAGCCTACGGCGAGCGGGAACGCGGGTCCGAAGAAGATTCCTGCTGTGACCAAAGGCCCCGTCCCTAAGGCAGCACCAAAGAAGCCAGTCGGGGCTGTTGCCAATGGCGCTGCGAAGAAGCCTACCGCAACACCGGCTAAGACCCAGCCTTCGAAACTGGCAGCGAAGAAAACTACTTGAGAGTAGCATATCAGTATCCGCGCGTCTGAAGATGGGCTCTAGAGAAGCGAACAGCTGCGAATACACCCAGGACGCGCTCTCTCGACTCGCCGTTCTGTCGTCTCCTCTCCAACCTCTACTTGAGACAGGAGGGAAAAACTGGGTAGTGCAATTTTGTGACACCCCCTCTGGGGTCATCATCCCTGTATGCTACTCGTCCTGGCGATACATCAAAGCATACCAAAATATCAGGACGTGACAGCTCACCGGACCGAGTTCACGTAGCGCGTCTACATACAACAGATGAACAGCTTGCGGGTAGCTGGAATCAGTGTGAAGTTTGATTAATCTATGTAGCGAAGCTATGGTGAGGAAACTGGATATAAAGGAGCCTCGCGGAACAGGAAGCTGTCTGTAAAATTTGATGAATACTGCGGGTACGCACACTCTACAGAATGTATGTTCAGGGCAATAGACGGCATGAAGTTAAGGATGAACAAAAATAGCGTAAATTGCACCATGTCTTACATATTAGCTCCCTGTTCTTGGCCTTTTGAGGTTTGCCACACATTCTATAGCTGAAGACCCGTCAATAAAGTCAAACATTGATAATGTAAAAGGCAATGCCCCAAAGAATTGAAGAGCTGGCCGAACCCAGCGCCGGTATACGCCCCCGGAGAGTCGCTTCGAGGTCAAAAATCTTCGGAGATTCTTTGTACTTGGGAAAAAAAATCGCGACCGCCATAGTACGGGAGCCCGTGGTCGATGCAGCCCGGCAAAAAATCAAAAACATAGCACAGCTGGGTATTCGCTAGTGGTCACCCACCTAACTACTAATCCGCCGGTTTGTTGCTTATATAGG
>JAFHBV010000627.1:0-40376 GCA_019022785.1 Pseudomonodictys pantanalensis
TGATTATCAGNGTTTGNTAGGGATCTGTGGTAGGAAATGCTGAAGCGGGTGATAGTGGCGCGGTGGTGATCGATACCCTGATTTCTCGATTGCTTCGACCAAGGGCAATTCTACTCATCAGAATTGAGTCAGTTATGAACTATATTGAGGTGCACTGAGTTTCATGCTGCTCACAGTGAATCACCTATCCACATACGTACTTCGTGCAAGTGCTCCGTAAGCACTACGTTTCCCAACTTTCAAACTTTGAGACAGTAGACCAATGTCATGGCATATGCAATGTGGGATTCCTACCTACATTCAGTTTTATGCTTTCGAAGGTCAGTTGACAGATTGTATTGGGACGTTGAATGTCATTTGTTCTGGGGATTTTATTTGCTCGACCAACTTCCAAACGAAGATGATCCGTTCCACGCTCTCTGGGGCCTAATACATGCTCGAGATTTGCATGAAGCTGATCATGCATCTCGTCCCTACCCAGGTGTCGAGGAACTCGTAGATTAAGCAAACAAGCATCGACTATTCATTGAGGACATTCAAGCAAACGACCTTTTGATATTAGAGAGTCGAAAGGTAATTCATGAGGCATGAACGTGGTATAGCCCAAGTCCGGCTACATGCCTTTGGTTCGTACATTCTCACCCATCATTACTCTTAGGTTGCAGTCACTAGCTCAGCCTCCCAGAAATGTGACTGAATGTGCATGAAAGTAATGTCAGCATTTCCGGGACGCAAATCATGGAATTTTCGTAGATGACTATTCAGTTGAACCAAAAGCTCACGCTAAAGCTCGGCGTCAAACTTCTCACATAATGCCACCACCCAGGAGGCAGATACAGACACTCGCCTGGCCCAAGTAGGCCTTCGACATACTTCGCCTGCCTAAAATTTCCAAACGTTTCTCTCATCTCTCCATCGCCATCCTCCTTACCTTCACCCCTAACCCCACCCTTCTGCCGTTTACCTTCGGCATCCCAACACGAGATCTCCGGCCACCACTCCATAGCTGCATCCAAATCCACTTGTGACGTGTTACTCATATCAATCCCATCCTCCTCCGACCTTGGATATATTCTCTCCGTCTGATCTGGTGCATATAGCCTGAAGTATTTATACCCCACTACCTGGGCGAGTATGTTGTGGTAAGGGTCGGTGTGCAGCGGAGAGATGGTGCCAGCGGGGCCAAACCAAGCGTTCAGTAGGGGTTCGCTGAGCTGGGGCACGGATTTGATATTCGAGGGGTTGGAAGAGGGCGGCGAGGGAGAGGTGTAGCAGTAGTCCGGGATGGAGATGTCGGCGTGGAGGGAGGGGATTTGAGCGAAGAGATCGTGTTGAGCTAAGTAGCCTGTCTGTGTGGAAGTCGAGGGGGTATCGGCGTTGTGGTTGGTGGTGTTGGGCGGAGCGTTACATTTGATGGTTTCGGTTTGTTCCGCGTCTTCTGGACTGTCAATTGGCACTTCTGTGCTGTTTCGCGCGATTTTGTCTCCTTGCTCCTTCTCGTGGAGCATGTATTCCCGCATGAATTCGTCGAAGCTTAGGATCTTTTGTCCCCAGTCCTGATCAGTATAGCTCCTGCCGATTTCTACAGGCACTAGTCTTCGGCCACCCAATGTCCTCTCCAGGAGATAACGTGGCTTCTTCCACGGCCTCTCATGTAGTGCTGGCCAATGCTCTATAGCGCCTTCGAGGATGACTGGTGTGTGGGTATCTGGGTCCGAGACCTTTATTTGGAAAGCTTCTAGGCTGAGCGCTGGGATGCGAGAAATAGAGCGGCGCAGCTTGGGCTGGCATGCGATGGTAGTCGGGAAGCAATCCGGTGCGTTTAGCGTCGTCGGAGACGGATTAAATGGTGCGTCGAGTTTCCTCTTCTTCGCCTGTCGTTCTGCCTCTCCTCCCGTCTGCGCGAGCACACCCTCCAGCGCAGAGAACCACAGCTCAACTACCTCTTCCCTTTGCGGCACGCCCGTGAGTATAAGCGCCATGTCTAGTATCTTGACCACTTGGGTGATCCAATCCGCATCTCCCTCCTCAGAATCGGCATGCCTTCTCTCCATTGACTCATGAACTTGCTGCTGTCCGATCCCGATGATCCTGTATAGCGCGGCATCGGTATACAATCGCCTCCAACACATCTTGACGTCTTTGTAAGGTACGGAATGTAGGTTCTGATATGCGATCTGCAGACACATGTCTGTGTCTCGGGGGAGGAGCTCGATGGCGGCGCGTCCGCATTCGTGGATCGAATCGTCCTGTTCAAGGGTCAATTCGCTGCGCGTTAGCTGTAAAATCACTTCGAGAGTCGGAGTATCTGCAGTCATCATTGAGAGACGTTTAGCCATTGTGCCAGAATCGACGCTGCTACGTAGAAAAGGAGGGGGCATGGGGTGAGCAGATATGTCTTCGTCCTTTCCATTTGTTTTTGCGCCTAGGACCTTGGACAAGATTTCAGCATCTCGTCAGACAGCAAGCCCAATATATTTTTGCCGGCCAAACGATGTGTGCTGAACATACTCGAGAACGGTAACAATCTCAGTTCTCCAGCTGTAAACGTGGATGTCGATCTTGAACGCTCTGACCACGTTCCCACGTGCTCGCAATATGCGATGACGTGTTTCCCCCCATCCACCTTCAAATCCTCCAGCCGGAAAAAATATATGAAAGATGCGCGCGATCCTCACATCCAGGTCGACGCCTAGGCGGTCACGTCATGCAGAAGACCTAGTGGTTGTTCCAGAATATATTCTTCATATACTCTGCATATCCGCGCGCTAGCTTCCATGCAACTACCAGGGCATCTTTCCCGGTACCAACACCATGCTATACATGCATCTACCATCAAGTCTCGGCCTGAGCTTGTAGTATCCAGAATGATACCTGGACCTGGCTCTCAGCCCATCCAATATGCATTACCCATACATAATGTACCCAATAGTACTCTCATGACACATGACTCATCACCAATGAACGCCTATGCCCAGGATATCTCGAACCAGAAGAAGAATGCTAAAGAATTGTATGCAGAAGGCCCAACATGGGACCGTGGGGTATCACACAAGAATTATGAAAGGAGACCACCTGCGTCATGTAGTGAAGGCACGCTTTGATGGCTAGTATGAGTTTGGCTGCGTGTGATGGGGTGCGCAGCTTCGGGTCGCTGGGGCTGAGCCACTTGGATTGTGGATGTGGCGGAGGATGTGGAATCGATGGCGACTTCGTCGCTTTCGGAGAGAGGATCGCCGTCGAGATGGGCGCCGGCGCGAGTCATTTCGTAGTCCTCAGACTGTTGTGAGAGCCGCGACGCTCGTCGGGCCGAGGATGGATGAACTCGTGAACTTGGACCGATCGAACTCGATGCTCGTGACGTTCTTCTAAGTGCTGGAGCGAAATCATGGGCGATGACTGAGTCGGTCGGTGATGGTGAGGTTTGCCCCCCTTCGAGAAGTCCACCGACGTCGAAGAATGATACTCGTCTGCCTCCTCCACGCGGGCTGGGCATCGGATCTATGGCTAGTCGATCTTTGGTGTCGGAGTCCGCGCTGTCCTCGGATATCTCTGACTGTATACGGGGGAACTGCCAGTTACTGTTCGAGAATGGAGGTGGGGATAGGAGATTGATGTCGACGGCCTGGGCTGGCCTTGCGACCTTTGGCGTTTTGTTGGCATACTCCGGATTCGCACGGAAGCCGAATTCACGGGCGAGGTCCTCGTCACTTCCCCATTGTTGAATCGTGCCGCGCCGTGTTGAAGAGCGGCGATCCATGCTGTCGGATGTTGAGCCAGGCTTGAATTTGGCTTTCTTGATGCCGCGATCGCGCAAGAAGGACCCCAAGATGATGGCATTGGAGACGATCGCAGCGGCACAGATCTCTGAGGATGCGAACACAGACCGGTACTGCTGAAGTCCTCGTTTTTCGATGACGAGCGGAACACGGGCACCTGTAATGCCGATAAGGATTATGGACAATGAGAATAGGGATACCAGCGATAGTTTGCGTTTCAGGTTCATTCCAGATTTCAGAATGATGGGGATTGGGAAGAAGACCAGAAGTAGATCGGTAATGATATCGGTAACACCCATCGCTAGAAGGTGAGCGTATCCTTGGCGGCACTTTGGACCGGGGTCGGGCTTCACTTGCCAATAGTGGTCGAATGGTTGGCACTCGGATAAGGTCGCGATGAGCACGATAACAAAGGTAACAGCTAGGAAGATGCGGATCCCTCGAAGACCCCACTCGTAACCCTTTTTCCAGAACCGTTCGGTCATACGCTTCAGAAACTCGGATACCGTGAACTTTGCCATCCAGATACTGCTAACGTTAGCGCACGATATGACAACCGAGAGGGTCTACCTACAACATGGTATAGAATATTCGAGCGGCAAGAACAACCTTGGAACCAATCTCACGTCGATGAATCTTGACAGGATCGTAGAGGTCGGCTGTGTCTGCGTTGTTGGTTCCGTAAATGAGAACGACGTGTATAACAGCCATTCTTGCGAGTAACGGGATGATGCTCGCAGCCATGATCTTGTCTTCTCGAAAAAGGCGTTCATTTCTGATGTAGCGGCCGGATAACCGGAACCCAATGATGACAAGGGAGAAGATAGTACACCACCAGCTGTACAGAAGGGTAGGGTTGTTCGAGACGCGTGAACGGCGCTCCGGCGGCGATTCATTGTACAGCGAGGTCCGTGGGAGGATCATGGTGTCGAGAGTCCAAACAGACTCCCACCTCCGCAGAGGGCGAGCTGTTGGAGTGTCGTGTGCTCACTGGATTTCTTGGATTGATGTAATGGCGGCGGCTGTCCAAGGCTGATAATAGCGATCCGGGAGCGCTTTGACCATGTCTGTAATACGCTTGGTTGTACCGAGGGCGCGGGATAGAGTGGGTATGACTTCAGGGTACAGGATCGAAATATACACGCCGTTGTCGACGTCGCAGGCAGCGCTTGGGAAGGAAGAGTACTGGAGGCTGGGGGTGAAGGGGGAAAGGCTGCAGGTAAAGGGCAGCTCCGACTTATCGCGCCCGCGCAGAGGTCGATCCAGACACGAGGGCGGGTCGGACGATGTGGCGGTGATAACGCCGCGTTTGCGCACACCAAGTCCAGGCTGGGCGTGGTCCCAAACGGCCTGCCAGAATGCGATTGCAGGGTTGTTGGTGAAGCTGAGAACAATGGCGGCTTGGGAGTGTCGTTGACAACGCGTTGTCCTGGTGAAGGCACAGTGTTGGTGACGGCAATCCTGGTTTTGTGACGTCCGCACACGTCGCCAGGACAGGTGTTGGCACGACCTGGTAGCTGACCGTCACAAGGACTCGGTGCATCGAGGCAAACTCCGTCGCTTCCTGAGATAGCGCTGTCCTCTATCGCCCTCCCCCTCGAAGCGACGGAGGCGTGTGGAGGGACGGCCGAGCATGCACCAACACGCCGCTGGCTTGTCTTCGCCGCTGAGTGGCCGCCACTGCGTCAAATTGTCCCTCGCAGCATGGCTTTGACCGCCTGCGCAGGCTGAAGCGGCCTTCGCAAACACCCTGCAGCGACCAAGGTGTCGCAGAGTGGCAGAGGAAGCGGTGTCGCACATGGTGTCTACGGACCATGGTTGGCAGGCGCTGACAGCACCTGTCAACCAAACCAGGACTCCATCCCGTCCCGAAACCCAGGGATAGAGG
Organism: Pseudomonodictys pantanalensis; assembly: GCA_019022785.1. Lineage (NCBI taxonomy): Eukaryota > Fungi > Ascomycota > Dothideomycetes > Pleosporales > Parabambusicolaceae > Pseudomonodictys > Pseudomonodictys pantanalensis. The sequence continues at coordinate 5,668 of JAFHBV010000627.1, forward strand.
GCAGCAATCGTGGTGATCACCGTAGCCTGCCGCTGGCTGCAAGCGCGCAAAATCGCAGTCAATCATGAGGGTCGACCATCGACGACCGGCATGGGGAAAATGCGCGAATTCGCAAGCAAGCCTGACAAGCCCAGCCGTGCGACGATGACTGACCCCCACTGATCCGCTGGGCTGGCTGGGCCCTGTGCCGCGATACCCATGCTCGCCCTATGATTGCTGGACCTCACATGCCCAACATGGCGACATTCCCTTCCCGAGGCTGAGGACACCTGAGCAGCCGCACATGATTTCGTGCCCCCTACCTATGCAGGCGCAAAGTGGGCAGAAAAGCACGCATAGGAGCAGGTACGCAATTCCAGACTACGGGGATTTCTTCACGTGTTTCCAAGGCCGTCGTTGCCTCTCCACTGGCCTGGAAGTCGGATGTTGGGTCTTTGCATCACACTTCCCTAAAAATCCTGCTTCAAAAGGAGGGAGACGTGGTTCTCATGCTAAAACAATAATGGGTAGGTATGGAGGCACAAAGTAATTTCTCCCACGCGCAGACACCTGAAATATCCCTCACGCAACGTCCTCCTGCATACGGGGCTCCTCGTGCGTCAAAACTATTGGCACGTACAACCACTAATGCGGCAGCAATGGCTACTATTCCAAGGTATCGAATTTCTTACCCCTTTTAGCTATTTGGCTACCCCTGCTATGAGGGACATTTACGCTATCTCAACCCTCCTTCATTACTGTTTCGATGCTGGAAAGGTATGCGAAATTGCCAACTATGCACCACGGAATGATCTCTTTTGTTGAGCCTCAGCCACCAACAGTTGCTGGATGCGACTTTTAAGGTTAATTTTATAACGGGGTTGCACCTTTTATACTGACGGCGCAAGAAGTACGACCTGACAAAAATTGGTATAGAGCCCAGACCACCAACTCTGAGGGAGCGCTGCCAATCGCCTCATTTCCTCAAAGCTCCACTATATCCCCGGATTCGTGAAGATTATTCTGGCCTGTGCTGTTACTTGTCAGCGGGCGACGTGGGCACCAATGAGCAGTATGCCTGAGCGCTTCAGCCTTATGAACCCCAAAGCTATTTCGAAGCTCACTCTTGGGTCACTCGTTGCGGGACCGCACGCCTGAAGCATCGTGCGTCACTCTAGATTATAACAAGAGTCGCAGCCTTCCTGAATATTGGATCGTTTGGATTCGACTCGGTGCTTGAGGATATCTTTGCTCGAAGCTGCTTTGAGTGTCTGGAGGCAGGTAAGAGGTACATGCGAGCGTGCCTGACCTGAAGTGAAGTTGAAATCAAATCAATTCTGGATCTCTTGGTTCAATGGTGCTGAGAAGAGGAGGGTCCGGTCTCATCCATGGGATGCAATGTCGCAAGTGTTTGTCGGCGGAGGGCGGTTGAAGATTATTGCAGTCTTTGAGGACTTGAACGGGAGCGGGTAGCAGAGCCGGGCTGGCAGGTAGCGGCCACAGTGGCATGTCAAGAGGCGATGCCGGTTCCATGTGCCTTCTAAAACAAACACGGTATGCGGGCTCGTGATTCGTGTCCTGAACAATGCCAGAGTGTCCCGATGACGTTGCATGGTTGGATGTGGGGAGTCGGAGGGGCTTCACATGCGCGGGAGCAGGTAGAAAAGTTCGCGCGTGCCGATCGCGAAAGGGGCAGCGTCGTCATCGCCCAAACTCACGCCTCAAGACAACAGCAACAGCCACAACGGACCAGAGCATGTATGGTGGCCTGTCTCGCTGTGAAAGATCCCGCCGCAAATATGACAGATGGTGGTAGCAGGACCCTAAAGTGGAGCCCGTTCCTGAGGGCTCCCAATGATTTGTTTGTTGTTGACTAGGTGAAACGTCATTGCGCAAATGCTCGGGCCTCCTCACACGAGCAGTGCAAGAAAGACAACCTGCTCCTGCCCACAAAGCGTCACCGAAGCCACAAGTCCTTTTCGCACCCTCAGCTTCTACAGCTTCTAGCTTCTCCTCCTCTTGCTGCCACCACTTTGTAACGCAGAGCCCGCCGCCAGGTCCTGCTTGCCAACCGCACCATCGCCGGCATACCCAGGAAAAGCACCCGCCGATCACCAACCCACCATGTCAGAGGCGCCGCATCTCGAGCTTCGCAACCAAGATTTGCCAGACTTGGACCCCTCTGCTCCTTCCAACACGCACAGCCAGACCAACGGCAGCTCCAACGTCGGTGCACACGCCGAGAACGCGAAGGACAGCTTCCTACAGTGTGAGGTAGGTGACGAAATGCCCCTCCGTAGCTTGCCGAGACGCACCTAACTCCGAATAGTCTTATCTGCAACGCACACCACCCGCCCCCCTCTGACAACCCGAACAGCTGCACAATCCGCCATGGCTGCCGTGAACAACCACCCGACGACGCAGAGCGTCAAAGACTCGGTCGCCAACGGTGAGGTATGTACAGCGCCCGACCCCGGGAGGCCGAATGTGCCCTGAATGCAAGCTAACCGTGGTCTCGCGACACAGGTGCCCAATTTGCCCGACGCCAACAAGATACTGATTTCGATAGGACCCGTTGGACAGACAGCCAAGGCTGAGACCGCGAAGACGAAGAACGAGTTCGCCGACCTCGCAAATGCCCGGACGACGCCAGACCAGCCGGCGGCCACTGGCCAGCCCTTGACCCGTAGGCATCTACATGGCAGCATTGGGAGGAAACGGACTGACAATCGGCAGACTACCACAGCATGTTCTATCGTCTGCTTAGCGTGAGCCTTGACCCGGCATATGGTAGCGAAGATCTTCAACTAACCAGCTGCAGTGGAAGAACCCCCGCGCGACTGCCATCACATTCGCCGCGAGCATCATCTTCATCTTCGCCGCACGATACCTCAACGTTATCCGCTACATCTTCAAGGCGTTGTATATGGTTCTCGGAGGTATGGACTCCAGATGTTTCGAGATATACAAAATGTTGATTGTGAACCAGTGACGGCTACCGCTGAACTTGCGGGACAGTTGGTTCTTGGCAAGGGCATTACCACCCAATTCAGGCCCAGGAAGTACTTCACCATTCCGAAGGCATCTTTGGAGCGCCTCCTTGACGATGTCGAGCAACTCATCAACTTCTTCGTTATTGAGTCCCAGCGCATCGTCTTCGCGGAGAACGTGTATGCCACGATTGCTGTAAGTCATCTCTCCTCTCCTTCTCGGACGCATTCCACTCGAGCACCGTCATTGTTCGAAAATGGAAGGAATTATACTGACCTCACCTCAGGCATTCTTCGCTTCCTTGATCTCCTACTTCCTGATCAAGTTCGTTCCCCTTTGGGGCTTGGCCCTCATTGCCACCCACGTCGCCTTCCTCGCTCCCCTCGTCTACATCAAGAACAAGGAGGTGATCGATGCGCAGTTGGAGAAGGGCTACCACATTGCGAACCAGCAGGCGACCCAGCTTAGGGACCTCGCTGCCCAGCATACCGGAAATGCGACCAAGACGCTCCAGGGCTACACTCGCGACTACACCGCCAAGGCGCAGGAGACGATCAACTCCTATCGCGGACGCTCTGCCTCCCCGGAGGTCAAGAAGGAGGACTTCCCAGCTGCCCCAAAGCACGAGCCTGCCCCTGAGAAGGCTCCCCCGGTTGCTGAGCCTGCCATCTAAATGTCGAAATGAGTGGCAGGCAGTCTCTCCCATAAGATACCAGAGACTGGATGCTGTCAAGACCTGGTTCTCATGAAACACCCCTGGACTGTTACGATGACCTCAGAATAACGACCATTCCGAAACCCCTATCACGACCACCCCGCAAATTGGACTTCTAGCACAATGCTGATATCCCCGCTTGTGTACTATCCCTCTCAAAAGCCCCTAGCTACAATCTATTTAGCGATTTTATATTTTCTCTCCTCATCATTTCCCGGTTTTCTCTCGACTAGTCGGTGCATGACGGATGATTGGAATGGGAAGGAACACCAATGTCAATTGTTCTTTCTATATAGGTGTTTGGAGAGAAAGTATAATACTTGACTTTTTATCCGTCTATCCCTCCTGTGATGTCATCGAAGTGATCGAATTACTGCTATTATAGAGAAGGGGAACTTGCCACATATCCTACTGCATGTTTCACTCAAATAGACTCGCAGTTTACAAACATGGTGCACGAATCGTGTTAGTCCGATGACGTTAGGCACGACGGACGGACTGAGGGTGAAGACCCACCAAACACGCCGCAAACCCGAGACGGTCGGTTTATCTTGCCGCATCCCGATGGCAGGCATGTCGATAGCTCTGGTCACTGTCCGGAACGATTCATCTTCATCTTCATATCATCCAAGCATATGAGTTTTGGTACTCTTGCACACTAGACACCATAGTAAATTCGTTCCGCCAGAAGGAAGTGGTCGAAGCATCGCACAGCACTCCAGTCTGCCCGTGAACATGTCTCACGTACACGGCACAATAAGGCCTACAGACATTGCCCACCAGTGATATCCTCCTGCATGTGTCCTTTGTCGTGTTCATATCTGAGGGTGGCGCAGAAACCTGACGGAACAGTTCTTCCCAACGCAACATGTACCTCGCCGCAAGTTTGTATCCAATATATTGCCGTCGCTGAGGAAGCCTTGCGAACGCATTGGCTATCGGGGGCGATTCTGATATCGCCCTTCGTATAGGATCGAACCTCGCCAATGATGGTGTGCCGTAGGATCCGACGCGCACGGGCCACACCGGACGCCGTGACGACTGCGCCTCCGCCGCCCCAACTCCTGATCAAAGGCGCTGCTGCTGTTGCCTTGTCCTGTCCCTCCTCTCTCCACACGCGTTCTTTCTTTTGTTTTGTTCAGCCCACTTCTTCCCGAGCTCTTTGCTTCGCAACACTTCTTCGAATTCGACTTTCATACCATTTTGTTTTAGGGAAAAGGGAAAACCCAGGGAAGATGATCGAGCACGTTGTCCGTCGTGGGCTGGAGCATGCCTCCACGATGCAGCTCTTCAAGCGGGCTGCTGAGGAGGGGCCCAAGATCGAAATGCCAAAGTGGGGAGCGGCCATCTTGATCGTTACCTTCTTTGCCTTCGTGTTCTTTATGAGCGCCGTACGTCTCCCATGCATACCCAGATACTCCTGCTCTACACCCCCAAAGTCCACTAACTAACAACATGAACAGGTTGAGTACACCCTCAAAGACGTAATCGCAACCCTCACCATGGTCGAAACCCCCTCGGCCGCCATAACCGTCTCCCCCTCTCACCAGGAGCCCGCCCCCGCCTCGAAAGACACAAAGGAGCCTCTCCTCGAAACCGGCGGCCCTACCATCACTCTGGTCCACCAGAAGCCCATCACCTCGAGCATCCGCGGCACCATCAAGCATCTTGTGCAGACCGCTGGCCGTCTGTCCCGCTTCCGCGGCTTCAGATACCACGTCATCTGGGCGCTCGCCTTCTCGTTCACCGTTAACATTGTCAGCCTCTTCATCCCCATGTTCTTCCCTCTGCGCATCATCATTGTCCCGGCCGTCGCTGGTGCGCTGACAGCGAACCTGCACGCAGCTTGGACGCACAAGGTCGTCTCGATGCCGAGCAACACGACGTGGTGGCAGCGTGTGGCTCCCAGGAGCAGCTGGAAGGTTCTTGCGCTCCCCGCGGCGGTTGCGGCTGCTATGCCGTATTTCAGCTTGTACGTTGCGCAAGGCTTCATCCGTATCCTTGGACTGCACCGCCGCGCGAACGACAACTTCGGTGCGTATACCGGTTGCCAGTGGGCTGGTCTGATGGGTCGCTGGGCCGCGGTCGTTGTTATCGCGCTGTCTTGCACGCTGTTCCTTAACGTCCCGGCTATCGTCACCCAGATCCGTGTCGAGGCTTCTATCCTGCCGGAGCACGAGGACACCATTGTGCCGTTCGATCGCACCTTTGATGGCAAGGTTGTGCCTAAGATTTTGGGCGGTACTGGCTGCGTTGGCTTCTTGGATGCCTGGAAGAGCTTCAACTGGGAGGCTCGTCGCCGCCTGATCAAGCTCTATGTCAAGATCTTTTTCATCTTGACGGGGTTGTTCCTTATCCTTGCACACGTCCTAGCGTTCGAAGTCTTCGCTATTATGGGTCCCGCCCTCGGCAAGTATCTGGCTGAGGCCAAGAAGAATGGTTTCGTGCAGTAAAGTGGGCTCGAGGAAGGATGTCGGACGTTTGAAGACATCACCATCAATAGCTGGTGAAGTACAGGAGGGTGGAGCAGATAGCGAGGAAGCAAAAGGACGTGTCAGATACGACGATGTACATGGCGTTCGGCAGGAGTTTGACTAGCGGGGGATAACTACCCTTCCGTTCCTTTCGTATATCCCTCACATGCAGTAAGATAGTCAGACCACATAAATCAATCGAAAATGAACCATGAGAAACAGTGCTTCTTGCTATCTATACCTCCCGGCACCGGTGGTACATTGGATCTAATAATCCATGGCAGTCATGACTCCATAGCTGAATCTGCTACCGGTATGCTAACGCCGCGCTATGCAGCCCAATAACTGAACCCGAAAAAAAGTGTCTAGAATACGAATGGGTATAAACGCCAATGAAAGCCAGATGTAATGAATCCGCCGAAAGACGCCTCCGTCCACACAGCGAGCGTGCATCACCAATCAAATGCCCAAGGGGCTGTCTGCGAGAGATAAACACCTTACGCCGCACTCACAGGTCGCTCTTCATCCGGCCCTGCCTTCGCATCTTCTAGCATGCCTGCAGCTTTCTTCTGCTGCTCTGCATTCTCGCCTCCGGTGATGACGCCCTTGAGCACGACATCCAGATCCGCAAGGCGCACGGGCTTGATAAGGAAAAGGTTGACACCGCTAGCATGTGCCTCTTGCTGCGCCTCGCTGCTAGCTACGCCCGTAAGCGCAATGATAGTAACAGGCGGAAGCCCATGGTCCCTTTCGTGTGCGCGAATCTGACGCGTCGCTTCAAGACCATCCATCTCAGGCATGTTGATGTCCATGAGAATGACGTCGAGGCGTGCTGGTGGAACGGGCAACTTCAGTGCCGGAACCGGTGTGGAGGATGATGACGATGGCGAGCGATCTAAGGTTGGTGGCTGTGGCGGACAAGTGGCCTTATAGGCCTCGAGGGCCTCAAGCCCGGTCTTAGCGAGGACGTGGTGGTGGCCTAGTTTCTCAATGAACGTGTGTAGCAGCCGCAGATTGATCGGGTTATCGTCTACAGCGAGGCAATTGAGAGCGCGGTTGGGGGTGATGGATTTCTTGATGGGGCTGGCGTTCAGTGAACGAACCTCTGGTGCGCTCATGGCTGTTGGGAAGGGTGGCCGAGGCGGTTCTGTTGCATGTACGGCGCCAGGACTTATCGGTGGACTGTTCCCTTGCTGCGGGCGGATATTTTCTTGCAAGCTGAGATTCGATACCTGGGGAAGGGTCACGTCGGTCTTCGTCATTTGAGCCATGACGCGGTTGGCGTGGCGGTCGAGGCAGGACGTCAATGCCTTAGCTAGCTTATGTGGCCCGCATGGCTGGGCGATGCACTCGATGATGAGGCCAGGGACTGTAACGGCCGTGGCCGTCGTTGATTGCGCGGATGCAGCACCGTTGCATACAACAACAACCGGGGCGGCTGGAATTTTCTCCAACTCTTGACTAAATCGCGCTCGAAGGTATCTCGCACCATCTTCGGTCGCCATGAAAAGATCTGGAGGCGGCGCACTGCTAGCGTCATGTCTCCAAGTCTTCATGCCAAACCAATCGGTGCAGAGGCTGTCGATGGCTTTCTTCGAAAGCTGACTCGCGTTCTTGTTCCGGAAATCGTTCGTTGGGAAGTAGTCTTCCTCATCGTCGAATCCCGCAAAGTGCACATTCAGGCCCTTGGTACGCTTGTTGACGTTAAGCATCTCTCTTTCGGGAATGGATGCGTAAACAGCAGGCGATAGGGTGGAAGCCTTCAGCGGACAAGATACAGTGAACTTTGTTCCTTTGCCCTGCTTGCTCCGCACCTCGACCTCGCCCCCAAGTAGGTCAACGAGTTGCTTGACAATGCTGAGACCTAGTCCAGTGCCTTGGCTTAGCGGGTTCTCCTGAGCGAAAGAGTGGAAAAGCCTGTTGTTAACGTAGTCCTCCGACATCCCTATGCCCGAATCTGTTACCGTGAGACGAAATTCAGGACACTCCTCGATCGGACTAGCCAACATCTGCACTTTTATCTTGATATATCCACTAGGCGTATACTTGAGAGCATTGCCGAACAAATTCATAATCACGCGTCGCCAAGCGCCGGGCTGCGTCCGGAAAATATAGTTGTCGCTCTTATTAATATCAACAATCACCGATATGGGTGACGCACGCGCAGTGCTAGGGCGCTCGAAGGTCTGGGCGGTCGTCTTCTGGAAGTTATAACCGGCAAAGACGCTTTCCAGGGCCTCCTCGGTCAGGACACTCATGTCGACATCGGATACTATAGTCATTATGTCGTTTGTGTGACCTTGTGCCGGACTTATCACATGCTTGGAGCTTTGCGTACGTTTCTTGTGTCGCTTTGAAGTGCCTCGAGTGAGGTTATTGATTTTCGCAAAGTCGAGCACCTGTGTTATCAGCGAAGGTTCAAGAATTAAGTTCAATGGGCATACATGGTTGATCGTATCCAGAAGTGTCTTGCCGCAAGTCTCTATGGTCTGGACGTGACTAGACTGCTGGCTGTCTATTCGTGTATCTTTGAGCAGATCGGTCATGCCCAAGATACCGTGAAGCGGCGAGCGAAGCTCATGGCTGATAGAAGAGATGAAGTCAGCTTTGGCTGCGTCTGCTAGCTTGGTATCCAATCGTGCAACCTCGGCCATGACACTGTTGCTGAATGCCGCAAGATACGAGAGTTCCTGCTCGCTGGTGAAGACACGCATTGGGTCCGAACTCCAAATGACGGCGCTTGAGAACCATCGATCCCTATGGGAATCCCACAAAGGATATAACACGAGGCTACGAGCTTTGGGAAAAATATCTCGGAGGAGATTCTCGTCATCTGTGCTTTTTGTAGACTCTGATCGACGCGAGGCCGACAAGTCCTGTTCTTCTGAGGCAGCTGGCACCTGCATCGAAACGTTCTCGTCGTCGAAATTGAAGATCTGACCGTGAGAATAGTTGCGGAGAAGATGTTTCAGGACACTTTCGGACAAGGAATAACGATTACCAATGGGAGACAGCGCTTCTACACTTTTACAACGCGCAGCTCCAAGGACAGCACATGGTTTGTCTGGCTCTGGTGGTTGCTCGGTGAGGACGTCATCGTCTACGAGGCCACCAAATGTGCTGACTTTGGCATCGAAGAACACTGCTCCTTCAGCTTCGGTAGCGTCGACGATCATCTGCGCTGCTCGGCTGAAGATTGCTTTGACCTCTGGTGGAATCATGCCCTTCTCTTCTTGTTTCGCGGATGACGCCGTTTTCATTGCGACCTCGGCGTTTTTAGCATCCAGAACCTCGGACGCTGGTGTAACTGCAATACTCCCGGGGGCAGCGCTTGACGGAGAAGTGGTCTCCTTCAAGCTCGGTATACTGGAATCGGCACTATCGTTCCTGTTGAGCGGAACAGGGTCCTGGAAATTGATATGCGATGAGACTCCGTCAGAGCCGGTGGCACGTCGCGGTTTTGGGACCGGGGTGCTGTCAGAGGTTGTAGGTACGGCGGGCGGCGCGGTCGGAGTAGGAGAATCCGCCTCGAATTCCCCCCATTCTTCGATTGTTGATCTACCGTCCGCGAAGGAACCCAGGCTCTTGACCATTACGCCACCTCGTCTTTGATCGTCCATTGCTCGCGACATTTCCAGATGTCGCATGACAGTATGAGCCATGTTCTTGAGAAAATCCAATTCGAAGGGAGACAGCCCATTGCGAGGCTTGTCGTCCAGAACACAGTATGTGCCAATGCTGTGCCCACCAGGACTTCGAATAGGCACGCCGGCATAGAAGCGCGAATGTGGCGGCCCGACGACGAAGGGGTAGTGTTTGAAGCGTTCGTCTTTGCTGAGATCATTGACGACCAAGTAGGGGATGCTGGTGAAGTCGTCGAGGTGTTCGAAAGGCAGTTTGACGGTATAGTCTGAAGCCGCGCATACGAAGTCAGAGTCAGACGTTGTCTCAGGCAGAAGAGTGGGGAGGTGGATATCCACATGGTACCAGGGTTGTACTCACAGCAGATGCTCTGCTCTTTCGGGAAGATGGAGGTCCCCCATGCCAGACTGTCTTCTTGATATTCGGCTTGCCCGGTATGGAAGGCGAGAGTCTTGGTGGCCTCGGCCAGTATGTAGCAGTGCTTGCGGTCGAAGAAGGAGATGAGGCATCGTCGGGTGTTGAGTCGCAGAGCGCCCAGCTGAGCGAAGGCGGTCAAGGCTTTGTCGTCGGAGGGAGTGGGGCACAGGGCAGCGGGCGGTAGCGGAGGGGGAGAAGGGAGCGTGGCGGCGGGCTCGAGGGCTGGGGAGGCATTCCTGCTGTCTGCCTTGGGGCGTTGCGAGTGGTGATAGTACCTGGGGCAATTGAGCGACAGATCCAGCATCAACCTGGCAGGATACGATACCTGTAGAACTCGCGCTCCTTGGTGCGGTCGGCCTCCTCCATCTGTTTACGCGCCTTGATCGGGGGGCGAGACGAGGAGCTGGGCTTCGGGTCTGCCATGGCGTCTTAAGGAGAGCGACGGGGCCGTGGCGGCGGGGGAAGAATGCGCATGCCTTGCGGTAGCCGACGTGCAGAAGAGCCAGAGGCGTCGGCTCCCGCGAGCTCTTGACGCACACGTTCTGGCCGCCGGGCTGGAGGGGACTGCTCGGGCGTGGAAAGCGGAACTGGCTACACTAGGGGGGGTGCTCGCACAGTCCGTTCAGTCTTAGCGAGGAGATGATGTCACTTAGCGGGTGGCAGGCACAAATCGTGGCCGCCGACAGTCAATGGGCTGTGCATGCCGCGATCTGGCAGACGACCCAGCCGTGACCTGGATCGGATGGCGGGGGCTAACAGACGTTTGGCAGAGAGCATTACCATCGTGGGAGCCGCAGCCGCCGTTAACCAAGGGTCTGTCGAATATCGCAGGGTGGGGGTGGAGTCGCGTCGGGACCGGAGGGCTGAGATCGCATCCAGACACCAGGGCCGGGGTGCCGACAGGGCATGAGGGTTTCCATGTTCCTGGGGATGGCTATGCATACCCCCCGAGTATTCACTTCATTTGGTGTCTTTCCTGTGCGAGGCTTACCACGGGTACCTTGCCCCTTCGGCCCAGGCTCGGCGGGCCCGCGGGCATCTGTTCCTCTGTTCCGCACGTGACCGTCGCTTGCACCTGCCCCGCCCACCAGGCAGCCTCATGCCATGGCTTGAGAACCTTCCAACTCACACAACATTTCCTAGTATCGACATCGAACCAACAGGAGCCGTCTAGCTCCCAGACCGGCTCTCGCAAACGCAGGTCACCTTCCTTGGCCAGCATGGGCCGATTAATGTAAATTTCACCGCAAGATGCACCTGCTCCGTACCATGGCACATTGACTGACCTATCAACTCTACAGGACTGTAGCGACCTGCTCGCTGAATCAGGTTAGCCCATTTTCTACCATATACTCCTTGGCCGCGTCTTCGAGTCCGTAGCCCTCTGTCACTGGCAAGAAGATCAGGCCCAACAGGAGGTGTCTACACCCTCGGGTTGAGAAAGGTTTCAGTTGCTAGCTGGTTGCAGAGGGCTGTATCCAAACTAAGACTGTGCTGACTTGCTCGTAGTGGGCTCTTGATTGGGAAGGAAACCTCCAGAGGATCAAGGAATCAATCCTCGTGGCAAAATCAAAAGGCGCCACCCTTCGTGTGGGTCCAGAACTCGAGATTACCGGCTATGGCTGTCTTGATCACTTTCTTGAGGGTATGAACCTGTTTCATGGTTCCTTTCGCACCGGCTAATAATACCAAGGTGACCTCTACCTTCATAGTATGGAGATGCTTCGTGAGCTTTTGTCAGATAAGTCATTACACGGCATCATCTGCGATGTTGGCATGCCTGGTAAGCATTCTCCAATCCCCTTCATGCTTCTTCACAGCTAATAAGCCCTTCTTCCCTAGTGATACATCGAAATTGTCGCTACAATTGCCGCGTGATCTTTCTTGATGGCAGAATTCTCTTCATCCGACCCAAACTATACCTCGCCAACGATGGAAACTATCGAGAGATGAGGTACTTCACGCCTTGGCAGCGGCCGCGCCACCACGAGGAGTACTTCCTTCCCGACATGATTGCGACGCTTCAAGGAGCCCGCAAGGTTCCATTCGGCGATGTTGTGCTTAGCACACTGGATACCTGCATCGGTGCCGAAACCTGCGAAGAATTGTTCACGCCGCGAAGCCCACACAACGATATGGGCTTAAATGGGGTAGAGATCTTCACCAACAGCTCTGGGAGCCACCACGCATTACGAAAGCTCGACATTCGTATACAGCTCATTCTGGAAGCGACACGCAAGAATGGCGGCATTTACCTCTATTCGAACCAGCAGGGTTGCGATGGGGATCGACTGTACTACGACGGATGCGCCATGATTATCGTTAATGGCGAGATCGTAGCACAAGGTTCTCAATTTTCCCTTAACGACGTCGAAGTCGTGACTGCTGTGGTCGACATCGAGGAAGTTAGATCCTACCGCTTCGCCCCATCTCGAGGCCTGCAAGCTACACAAGCACCGGAGTATCGCCGTATAGAAGTCGAGTTTGCGCTATCCCACACCGGTCTCGATTTTGACGAAGATGTCATGCCCTCCCAGCCCCGGCCACTCTTCACACATGTGCCTGAGGAAGAGATCGCCCTAGGACCCGCGGCTTGGCTTTGGGACTACCTTCGACGGAGCAAAGCGGCCGGCTTCTTGATTCCACTCTCCGGAGGCATCGACAGTTGCAGCACAGCTACTCTTGTGTTCAGCATGTGTCGCATGGTCATCATCGCGTTGGAGGAAGGAAACGAAGCTGTTAAGGCCGACGTCCAGAGGATAGCGAGTTGGGACGACAAGGATTGGATGCCGAAGACACCTCAGGAGCTTTGCAATCGCATATTGGTGACTGTATACATGGGTATGACCTCTCAGTCATCTGAAGAGACGCGAAGTCGCGCCAAAGACTTGAGCGAAGCAATTGGCTCTTACCACATGGATATGAACATCGACGACGCATACACAGCGGAGCGCGATCTCCTTGCTCAAGCTACGGGGTTCACTCCAAAATTCAAAGTTTATGGTAAGAACTAACACCCCATTTTTCATCCCACACGGTCCTAACATGCGCTTCAGGTGGCACAGCAGCCGAGAATCTCGCTCTCCAAAACATCCAGGCCCGTCTCCGCATGGTAACAGCCTACTACTTCGCGCAAATGACCTGCACCGTCCGCGAGCGCCCCAACGGGGGATCCCTCCTCGTCCTCGGCAGCGGCAACGTCGACGAATGCCTACGCGGCTACCTCACAAAATACGACTGCAGCTCCGCGGATATCAACCCCATCGGCTCGATCTCCAAAACCGATCTTAAGGCCTTTATACGCTGGTCTTGCCAGCACTTCTCCCTCCCCATCCTGCAATCCTTCATCGACGCCACACCCACCGCAGAGCTCGAGCCTATCACAAGCGACTATGTGCAGAGCGACGAAGCGGATATGGGCATGACGTACGCAGAGCTATCAGTCTTTGGGCGCTTGCGGAAAGAGAAGAAGATGGGTCCCTACGCAATGTTCGGACAGCTGGTGCATACGTGGAAAGAGCAATACTCGCCCCGCGAAGTTGCCGTCAAGGTGAAGCGCTTCTGGCACTTCTACGCCATCAATCGCCACAAGATGACTACTATGACGCCGAGTTACCATGCGGAGGGGTACTCGCCGGATGATAATCGCTTCGACCTGCGTCCCTTCCTTTATCCCGCTTTCTTCGAGAGCTGGAGCTTCAAGAAGATCGATCAGACAGTCGAGAAAATGGAGAAGAAGAAGCTGGAGAAGGAGGGGAAATAAGATGGCTTGCGGGTGGTGGCAATGGACTCTTTGCCTGCGTTTCCGCTATAATGCATGAGATAGAGCATGTACACAGTCAGGAAATGTAGATTTGATTACTTCCCGTGTGTAACTAGATCGCAGATGTCGGAGCGGATGACCAACACGGAGCAGGAACGCGTAATCAATGAATAGAAACCATCATACCTAATTCAATCCCAAGTGGCACGTACCTAAGACACGCGCAATGTCATTCACTTCTCCCACTCACTGAGAAGGAAATATGAAAAAAGTTCTGAGAACGTCAAAGGTCGTGCTCGGACCCTCGCCAGCCTATAAAACACTCCAATGAGGCTCAATAAAGCAGCAAAAAAAAAAAAAGAAAAAAAAAATTTTTAACGGCGGGGCGCTTCTTCGGTATTGGTTGCCGATTATGAGACCTCAAGTCTCAGATGTGGGAAGGCGACGCCTCCGAGTGCACCATACCACCGTCTTCTTGGAAAACATGCTCCTTTAACGGGTATGTATAATCGAGAAAATGAGGAGGCGGTGCAGTTGCGTAGTTCCGTTGTGTGCTTTTCGTTCGTTTGGTTCTGTTTACCGGTGAGCAAACGCGTTGGACAAAGTGGGGCCGCGTGGGTAGACAGACAGAATCGTTTGGATGGATCGGGTAGCAGGTGCTTCATCTGAAGTCCGAGCATAATGGCAGGATTCAGCGACGCTCTAGAAGCAGGTAAAAGCTAGCACACTGTGGGCATGGAAGCAAATACTAAACTTGAGCTTGTACTCAAGACTCGGGTCACTCCCTTGCAAATGCAAATGATCACCACACTTATCGTAGCTGTGCCATGTCATTTGCTTCTATCGGAATATCGAAATCCAGATCGGTTTTTTATACAGGCCTGAACTAACGCCGGTGCTCCACTATACGATGGAAAGTTCGTAATTCCATCAAGCGAACATAGATGCCGCAAATTGGGCCTGATCTGATCACGAAGCCTCCTCCACAAGATTACCAGCCTGCTCAACCTTCGCACCCCCATCAGTCCCGTCCTTGGTAGCTTCAACAAGCTTCTCCTCGGCTTGCTGGATCTTGGTCTCCTCGGTGCCTGCCCCAGCCTTAGCCTCACTATCACCGTTAGCCTCTGCCACCTTAGCCTTCGCCTCAGCCTCCTGCTTCTCCAAGACATGGTTCTTGATATGCGGCTCCTTCTCATCATACAAGCGCATGAGCATCGCATAACGGTCCTCCCTATCGACCATCATGTTTGCACTGCCGGGATGACGCCAGAGCGGCATGACCATGCGATACGGGAACCCATCTTCGCCATCGCTCTTCTCGATGCGCACGAAGCAGCACCCGGTGTCCATCTTCATGAGCTGATCGCCCACCTCGCCGATATCATGTGTACCGTCCTTGGGGAGCTTGGGGAACATCTCGATGAGCAGCTTGTACAGCGTAGCCTTGCTTGTGCAATTCACGATGCGCTTGCTAGCCCAAGGCTCTAGGATCCGGATACCCTCATTTTGCAAACGCCACTGTGTTTGCTTATCGTCGGAATCCTTGTTGACCTTGTGGGAGACGAACATGACGACGCCGCAGTGGATGAACTTCATACCGCGGTACTTGTTCTGGTTGATGATGTCCTTGGCGAGGGAAGAGGTATAGTAGATTTTGTTAAGGAGTAGACCCTCCTTGTTCTTGACCATGAAGCGGTCGCGGGGAAAGCGGGAGTCGATGCCAAAAGTGTCCAGTATCGTGGCGATAGTCGGGTCGTCCTCTTCGAGGTACTCGAAATACTCCTTACCCTGGCGTTGATCCTCGGGCTTCAATCTCTTGGGCGGTGAGGCGGTAGTGGTCAAGCCATTGCTTGTGGACGCTGGCTCAAGAGCCGATTCCTTCTCCTCTACCGGCTTCTGCTCTTCCGCAGCTGGCTCCTCTGTCTTTGCTCGTTTCGCTGACTCGGGCTCAGCATCGTCTGATTTACGCTTCAACGAGGCTGACCTCTCATCGGCATCGTCGCTCTTTTCGTTTGTTGCTTCGATTGCAGCAGCGGGCTCCTCCGTCTGATCTTCTGTCCGCCCTTCCTCTGCAGCCTTTCGTTGCTCGGCCTCCGTTTTCGCATTCGGGATTTGTGCAACCTTGATATCGTCCAGCTTCTCTAGCACTGCAACAAAGAAGCCGCCAGTATCTTGTAGATGCGGATACACACGAATGCATCGCTCCAGAGGAATGCGCTCCTCTTCAGACTCGGCCGCAGGTGGAAATACTCCGGGGTAGATTTTGTCGGAGAACCGCCGCGCGGGCTCATTCTCTGCCGCCTCGGCCTTCTCCTCCAAGAACTCTTCGTAGCTCCCAAACAGGTGAGGTTGTCCTTCCTCGCCTGGCATGGTCGAGACCTCGCATACCTTCCACTTGTTGAGCCCGGGTTTTCGCTTCAACTTGGGTAGATGATCGGCACAATCGACGAGGTTCACTTTCGAGATGCCTCCAGCTGCTTTGATCGCGCAAGCTACCACAGCCTCGTTCTCGACCGGGTTCATGCTGCAGGTTGAGTAGACTAGGCGGCCGCCCTTCTTCAGAATTTGGAGACCCCTAAAGAGAATCCTAAGTTGAAGATTGTGTAGACCAAGCCCGTCCCTAGGTGTCCATTTCTGCCAAACGTTGATGTTCTTGCGTACTGTACCATCACCAGAGCAAGGCACGTCGGCCAAGATGCGGTCGAACTTGAGATACTGCTTCTTTGCGCCCTCGGCAGTCGGAAGCTCGATGGAGGGGAACATGGAGGCGTCATGTTGGGTGACGATCAGGTTCGGGAAGTTCAGTCGCTTGACCTGATGCACCAGCATGCCCGCGCGCTTGTAGTCGGTGTCGTTGGCGATGAGTAGACCTGTCGATCGACCATGGTCGCTATAGTCGCCCTCTTCGTCGTCAAAGGCTTCATTGTTGGCTGCACGCCGAACCCGCTCTTCCTCATCGCCGTGAATCATCTCAGCGAGCTGTGCGGACTTGCTTCCGGGCGCAGCGCACATGTCCAGAACCACCATTCCCGGCCTCACATCGAGGAAGTGGGGCGGGATCATGCTCACGACCTCTTGTCTGCTGATGTTGCCAGCAATGGTCTCGCCGACCAGGAATTTTTGAAAGTCGGCGAAGGGGGCGTGGCGCCGAATGATCTTCTTGTGGGTCTTCATATCCCAAACCAGCTCGTCGGGGAAGGCCTCGACCGGCTTTGGCGGCTCTACGGGCTGGCCCTCGAAGTCGATCGAGGTAATGGCGGGAATGTATCGCTCCTTGAATATCTCGCGCACGGCGTAGGCCTCAGACTTGGTGCCGGTGAAGCGGAAGCTGTTCGGAAGGTCGGTCCTCATGACATCAAACATGTGAAAGGATTCCTCGTCTGGCAGGAACTCGCCCAGGCAATAGTAGCCTTGGAAGATGTCGTTCTTCCTCTCGATATCCGTCCATGATTCAGTCCTGGTGTCTCGACCTCCGCGGTTCGATTTGCCGTGATTGTAGGGTTTGCGACCGCCTCGACCGCCGCCCCGCCCACCTCGTCCTCGTCCACGTCCTCCGCCGCGTCCTCCGCCGCGTCCGCCGCGACCACCCTAAAGAAGTCAGTAAGACATGCGGAGGGCGAGTGTAGACAAGGAAGAAAGCTTACCCGGAAATCGCCTCGAGCCATTGTCACTGGATCTCTGCGTGATTTGCTGCAAGGCCTAAGAAGATGGCCTCTAGGAGCGTTGCGGGAAGAAGGTCGCGGTTGGAAAACTTTCAGAGCTCTAGCTATCAGGAAGGCGGCACGCAATTGGTGGGGCAAGCTAGCCCAACAGGCTCGCAGAATCTTGGCAGCGGCCCGTGCGCGCACACAGAAATTCGATCCGAGCCCCAAACTCATCACTCGTCTAGCCTTCGACACTCACGCCCATACTAACCACCAGCGCAATGGCCGGCTCCACGTACGTTACTGTCATCCCAACGGCCTACACAGATGCTAATACCTCCCAGTGTTCCCTCCCACAAGGACATCGCCGTCCCCGAGTCGGTCCTGAAGAAGCAGAAGGCCCAGGGGAAGGCCGCCGAGGACCGCAAGTCCGAGTTGGCCAAGAGGAAGGAGGTGCGATAACTCTCTCCCACGATCTGCATGGCAGTTAGGAGTATCATCGTTGGCTAAGACTACCTTAGGCCAACAAGAAGAAGCGCAAAGTCATCTTCGAGCGCGCCCAGAAGTACACGGCCGAGTACCACAAGGCGGAGCGCGACATCATCGACGCGAAGCGCAAGGCCAAGCGCGATGACTCCTTCTACGTCCCCGCTGAGCCCAAGCTCGCTTTCGTCGTCCGCATCAAGGGGTATGCCGGAATTTTGCGTCAAGGCCGGACTGGAAATCGCTAACGCTTGGCAGTATCAACAAGATCGACCCCAAGAAGCGCAAGACCCTGCAGCTGCTCCGTCTCCTCCAGATCAACAACGGCGTCTTCATCAAGCTGACCAAGGCCACCACCGAGATGCTGAAGATCGTCGAGCCCTTCGTTGCCTACGGCTACCCCAACCTCAAGACCGTCCGCGAGCTCATCTACAAGCGCGGATACGGCAAGGTCAACAAGCAGCGCATCCCTCTCTCCGAGAACGATGTCATCGAGGGCTCGCTCGGCAAGTTCGGCATTGTCTGCATCGAGGACCTCATCCACGAGATCTACACCGTCGGCCCCAACTTCAAGCAGGCCTGCAACTTCCTCTGGCCCTTCAAGCTCTCCAACCCCACTGGCGGCTTCAGGCCCAGGAAGTTCAAGCACTTCATCGAGGGCGGTGACCTTGGTAACCGAGAGGAGTTCATCAACCAGCTTGTGCGATCCATGAACTAGGGTGGTGAATGGGGAATTGGCGATGAGGATATACCATGCTTACTGCAAGTTATGGCTTGGGCAGGAAAACCGGCGTCCATAGCGCTATAGCGCGGTACAAAATTCACAAATCTGGATCCACCGATGTACATGATGTGTCCCAAAATATGTCTCGTGTTTCTCGTATTTCGATGTGCGATTTCCCTTCTCGGATAAATACGAAGGCTGAACTACTGTACTCGGTGGCGAGTGTGGTGACACCAGACACCTCCACATAGCCACAATAACGTGATGGAAACCGCCAACCTCTATTCCTCTTCGCTTCCACATCTTTATCCCGTTCAATCAAAATGATGAGATGTATCTCGAAGCACAGCGCTTCTACCTGTTCCTCCTCGTCGCCGCCTTCCTCAGCGCCCTAGGTACCTACATTCTTTTCGACCTGTCAACACCTCTTCCACGCCCTGCCCTACCGAAGAATCCACTCCACAAGCACCACGCCAAATATGCATACGCCACTTTCCTCGGTCCTCCAACATCCAAGGATGAGAATGCCACAACCGACGATGCGCATCTCCAGGACCCATACTTCACATCCGTCCGCTTGCTAAATTGGCAACTCCAGTATGCCGAGAAGACGCGCACACGCCTCGCCGCACCCTTCTTGGTGCTCGTTCTCCCCTCCGTGCCGAAAGAGCAAGTCGACATGTTGAAGTTTGAGGGCGCAGCCATCATCTCAATCGAGCCACTGGACCTCCCGGACGCCTTCAACAAGGGCTTCATCGAAAATTCGAGATTCAGGGATGTGTTGGCGAAGTTGAGACTCTGGGAATTGACAGATTGGGACAAGATCATTTATCTCGACGCCGACTCATATCTCCTGCAGAACCTGGATGGTTTATTCACGGATCCCTCCCTCAGCCCCACTCAAGTTACCTTGCCCTCTAACACTTCAACCTCCTCAAGCTCCACCTCCCCAGGACCTCCGCCAACGTACCTCCTGGCCGCCAGCGCCGACACCTACGGTCCGCAGCTCTCGTGGGAAGAGCCCGGCCACATAAACTACCTCTGCGCGTGTTTTATGCTGTTCTCGCCTTCTGCGCAACTCTTCCAGTATTATATTGAGGTACTGGGCTCGGATGAAGCACCGAAGGATGCGTACTACCCCGAGCAGGATTTATTGATTTATGTGCATAGAGCTGAGGGGAGGATGCCGTGGCGTAGGATCCCGGTGAGGTGGAGTGCGAACGATGGGGAGATGAATGATGTGCTGGCTTTGAAGGGAGGTGTAAGGAGTTTGCATGTCAAGGGGTGGGAGGTGAGTACATTTTAGGTTGTGTTTGGTGGACGGGAGAAGCGGGGTCTGATAGACGAAAGCTAACGTGCGTATAGGGCGCGGAAGGTGGAAATGTGGCTAATGAAAGGTATAAGGGTGTTTGGAGGGATTTGGTCAAGGAGATGGAGAGGTACTGGGAAGGGATTAGGGCGTTGGACGGCTGAAGAGTTCTATGTGGATGAAGATACATTACAGGAGGGATCAAAGCAAGGTAGCAAGCGCTTCGTCGATTGTTGCAGACAGATCGAACAAAACCATGATTCTCGAAGTCTTTATCCTTGAGATCCGGCCGCCTATCATATTAAATATGTAGTCTTTCTTTGTTTCTTCCTCCGTTGCCACCACCTTCGGAGTTGATTGCCTCCCACCCAAAGAAGGAACAAGACCGTGAGAGGAACAGATCTAAAGCCCAGGATTTTCAAGCCTATAATGGCGTCTTTTATCATCCCTATAAGGAACGAGGCAAATATAAGCATCTACTCAAGGAAGAGAAGCACCACACCCGACTTGCCCACTGAAAACGTACTGATATAAAAGATACCATGCACATTGCCTCGCTTCTCCCCAAGCCGCTTCATAGCATGGACCCCAACAACAGCGATTGTGCCAAAGAACACGATAATGCCGCCAAAGTCGTATATGAGATAGTGAAGACCGGCCAGACGGGTTTGCATGCTCAGCAAGGATGAGGCAAGAGACAAAGGCAAAAGGATCCCTGCTACGAGACTTAGAAGCCGGAGATTCTGGGATTCCTGAATGTTGCGGCGTAAGTCAAAGAACTTGATCCGATTGTCCAGTCGAGGATTGAGTGAACCGGATATTGCGCAGAGGTCTTGACTGATGCTACAGATTTCGGCGGCGAGGCTCCGCAATGGGATTGAATTAGTTATTGAAATACTGAGTAATTCGAGCAAGGCTTCCACGATGGTAGTCGTAGCGTTGGCTTCCGAATGCAGCAATTCTCCCCGCACATACAACCGTGAGGCATCATCTAGAATACCAGAGCTGATTGTGTGGTCCATTCGCAATAAGCTGCCAATGAGGGCCTCGTAAATCGGTAGTAGTTCACTTATTATATCATATTGTACCAGCACCATAGCGTGATAGAGCCGTAGTACGAGGAGTCTCCGAGTATTCTCGGGGTCCAACGCATTTTTATCCGCAATTGCTATGTACTTGGCGTCTAAGAACACCAGCGAAGTCGCTAGGTGTTCCAGGAACGTCGCTAGGTGTTCCAGGAACGTCGCTAGGTGTTCCAGGAACGGCGCTGGGTCGCGTGCTAATCGCGGGACTATCGAGTGCCACCACTTCATGCCGCACGTTATCAGAACTAAATTCGTGTTCAATAAGTTTCTTAATATGGAAGATTGGTGTTATCTTACGGACTGTGCGGTCGTCGCGATCTTTGACGAACTCCGCAAACCACGTCCAAGAGCCAAATTTTTCAAAATATTTGCCGTCCAAAGCCAATGGTATACACCATTATGGTGCTTCGTTACGGTGATCTTTGCATTGTGACAAGATTCTAGAGAGCGTCGCTGATGGACGAGTCGCTGATGGGTCAGGTGTTGAGGGTCCAAGTTTCATCGCGCGCGGCGGGTTGTACCGTCGATAGAAAGGTCCTTTCTCGTCATTAACAATTTTATCTTCCGAAACGACATGAAAGTCGAGGTAGACACGATGAATATCTGGCTTTTGCTTTGGGATGGCATTCAGTAGCTCTTGCGCGTCCGGAAATTGTGTTGTGTATGTCGCTGCAATTTTGCTTTTGACCCACTCCTTGAATGACACGTCAATGATTTGCACACAGCTCTTAACTTCCATGTTGCGTAAATTGTCGTAGTCTTATGGTAGGATGTGTGAAAGATTATATAGTGGGTCGTTGATCAATCGGTATGATGGATGAGTTTCCGCACTTTCGCGAGTGGGATGTATCTGGTCGATGCTCATTGTCGTGCGTAGAAGGCAGAAAAAGAAAGCCCGAAGCGAACATCCCCTGGGCTTCATCGCGACCAATTGGAGGCAGGGGCGTCTTTTGGGTGATTTTTGCAGGGATATCTCAGTGATACGACGAAGCAAAGCACTGAAGTGGGGATACTTGGCGCGTAGTATCTATTTCGAGAAGAACCCATCTCCATCAGATCTGGGGACACAGGCACGTAAGGCGATAAGGATCCGATACCATCGATTTCGGATGCCTGATAAGGTGCTGCGGCTGCAATCGGCACAAGCTTGGAGGCCGTGTGCGATCCATTTACCTCCCTTTGAGATAGCTTTAGGCGAGTCTCGCAAAACTTTGCGCTGATGACGCAGAGTTAAAATCCGGGCGAGAAAGCTCGTGAAGCTGACCCGTGGACCAGTGTGGTGAGGATGAAGTTCCAGAGGATTGTGGCGGCTTCCAGAGGCATGTGAATTGATGACTGGCTGGCATGCACCCTGATTCTTGGCGCGCAGGGACCGTAGCGGGATCCAGTGTCTCAACAACCCAACTTTCACATGCTCCCTCAGCAATCACCGACTCGATCTAGTCCTGGCGTTCCTAAAAGACCCATAATGCATGGGAGGCCCTCATATCTGTCTGTCGCAGCGCCACTCTCGTCTTTCTGTTCACCATGGTCACTCCTAGCCATTCACCACTTCCGCTTGCGGCTGTCCTCCACCCTTCGCACTGAAGAGCGAAAGCAGTATTTAGCCCAGGAAACATGACTTCTTCCGAGCTCCCGCACGCCCAGTCTATGGCATTTGAAGCGACCCCCGTTGAGACATACCCCAAGAAGCCGTCGATGATCTACAACGTCCTTCCAGCGGTCGTCCAGAACCGCATCCCTGCGCTACCATCGATCCGGGGCTCGTTCGGCGGGATCAGGGGTCGATTGCCGCAGACAAAAAGCCCGGCAACCATATCTGAGGACACCACACCAGTGACTCCACCTCCGAGTTACACTGAGCGCCCCCGCAGCGCTTTCTCCGATCGCAGCTCCATCTCCACCAGCGATGGGGAGAATTCGCTCAGGGACGACATATCTGAAGGGCTACCATCGTCCGCAAGCACCCCTCCGATCTTCCTGCTCTCGGAGACGCAAACGGGCATAAACTGGAAATATGCAAGTCAGGGTAAGCTCGAATTCTGTGGATGAGGGACAGGCATTGACGCCCTGCAGGCATCACTTTGGTCTCACAAGCCTATCAAGAATCGCACAGCCTACTCCGAAAGAACGATGAAACCTCGACGATCCTGACCCGTCAACTATACATACATGGCATGACATACCTATTGCGAGGGTTGCCGACAGACCTTACGCCAGAAGAGGCACTTGGCGTGCGAGCTGCTCTTTCCCAAAACCTTTCTCCTGCGCAAACAGACTCCAATTTCCAGGCGCTAGTGAAGCTGGACCAAGATTCTTCAGTAAACCGAGGATCATCCGAAGATACTTCGTTGCTCCACCGTGCTGTGGCCGTCGTTGTTTTTCAGACCTTCGTCTTGATACAGTTCCTGATGCCGTACATCAAGCTCTTCGTGGCGGCTGCTTATCGATTCGAGCGGAAGCACAACATTACACAGAAGCTCCTAAACAACAGTATCACCACTGCAGATATGCTTCGGCGGCGGAGCTTACAACTGTCTCACACCATCTGCCAGATGAATGATGGGAAAGTCGGTCAAGCTGTCAATGATCTTACATTGTGGTGGATCAGGGGGGTTACTGGAGGCCTGCAGCAGGGAATCACGGATGGAGTGACGATGCTCAGTAATGAGCGACCCGCCAGCGCGGCAGGCAGAGTTGAAAGGATGGATTGATTGGCTCCTCACATGCATGCCACGGCGTTTGGATCGCACGACTGTTCTCTAAAGACGTTAGGAGTTACGATTAGGCCACTTATGCAATGCGAGAATTCCTTTTCGGGCATAATTGACGTAGTATTCTAAGTATCCACGTGAATCACCGGTTGGCTTGGAGCTTGCGATCTGGCGATGCGTTGGAGAAAGTGTGCTTGCAGGTTTTCATCTGATAGTACCCACTTTTCTTATCACCACGTGATCATCTTTTTAGCGTGCTGTAGCCCGAGTGCACGTCCCTCGAAAAAGTTCCATCAGACTTCTGGTGGAGCCTCCTTTCGACCAGAAGCCTCTTTATTCATCCCAATCGTCTGCACTAAGCGGCGAATCTTTTCGTTGCCTATTGCCGATACACTTTCAAATCGTCATTCCTTCTCATTCGCCCACGCCTGACGACCATCCGCTGAAGGCGATACCCTAATACTCTTACAAAATGTTCGGCGCACTGCGAAGATGTCCGGCTTCGGTCTCGAAGAGTCTTTCGACGACCGGAATTCTATCCAGCACTGCTCGAGTACGATTCACACCATCATCGCTGACTCTACGGACAGCAGCACCCAGATTTTCGAATGGCGCCATCGCCGCATTCCACCAGAGCGCAAAGTGGCGACAGCAAGCAGCCCCCGTCACCGCAGAGGAACAAACAACCGACAATGGGCCGGTAACGCGCTTTGAAGACCTCGCAACCCGCGGCCTGGTGCACCCGAATGTCGTCAATACCATCACGAGACAAATGAGGCTGGACACAATGACAGACGTGCAAAGTCGGACCATCAATGAGGCATTGAGTGGCATTGACGTGTAAGTGAATTCACTGCACTGTTGGGGGTTACACCTAATACTCGACAGTATTGCGCAAGCAAAGACAGGTACCGGTAAAACTCTCGGTTTCTTGATTCCCATCGTGCAGAGAATCATACAAGAGGACCCAATTCTCGCAGAGCGCCCTCGTGGATACAAACGCGCCAGACCGGATGATATCAGAGCGATCGTCATCTCGCCCACACGAGAACTGGCCGAGCAGATTGCAGTCGAAGCCAAGAAAGTGACGGCTGGCACTGGTATCGTGGTGCAGACTGCTGTCGGTGGAACACAAAAGAAGATGATGCTGCAAAAAACCCAAAGAGAAGGATGTCACCTGCTCATTGGTACACCCGGGCGACTTTGCGATATCCTGTCCGACCCATATTCCGGCGTGAAGGCACCGAAGCTGAGCGCATTTGTTATGGACGAAGCAGACCGTCTTTTGGACCAAGGGTTCTCCAAGGAGATTGACGAGATGAGGAACTATCTGCCCGATCCAGAGGAAGTAGAGCGCCAGACTTTGATGTTCTCCGCAACTATTCCTCGCGAGGTGGTCAATCTGGTTCGACAGACCCTCAAGCCAGGCTTCCACTTTGCCAAATGTGTCAGCGAGGACGAGGTCCCCACGCACGAAAGGGTACCCCAGAAGGTCGTTCATGTTGAAGGTTTTGAGAACATCATGCCCTCGCTTTACGAACTTGTTCTCAAGGAGACCCGAGAGCGCCGATCCAGCAAGGGCACCCCGTTCAAAGCCATTATATACTTTAACTCGACAGCTGAGGTCACCCTTGCAGCGTCAGTCTTCTACAAGCTGTCCGGCGGCTTCAAACGCGACAAGCCGCTCTACGGCGTGCGGGCCTACGAGATCCATTCTCGACTCAGCCAGGCCCAGCGCACCCGTGCCTCCGACGACTTCCGCTTCTCTAACTCGGCTATCCTATTCTCTTCAGACGTCACGGCTCGTAAGTTTTTCCCTTATTTTTAATACTTCATACATTGTCTATTTTGCTGGGTGAGTTCAGCATTCTGATCCTGGATTTCCGGGTTCCATGGTGGCTCTTTCCTTCTAGATCTCGGATTCGCATCGTGACGTAGAACTTTCTGTTTACACCTTGGATGAGAAGGAGTATCCCATCCCAGGTGCGAAGAGTTCTCACCTGGAAACCGGTCCATCCAGCTGCATCACCACTCGCATCCATGGGTAAAACCAGCGACTAAGGCTCACTCTTGTGCCTGTCAACTTGGAGCTTTTGGACAATGTCCTTCCGAGGACCTCGATTTCCAGGAAAACGCTGGACTCACTCTGCTTTCATCCTCAATTCTTGCTTCTTTCTCTTTCAACCCACTATATCAATTCCGAATATATTACTCACCTTGCGCTAGGCGGCATGGACTTTCCAGGGGTATCCCACGTCATACAGGTCGGGCTTCCCCGCGACCGTGATTCGTATATCCACCGACTTGGACGTACTGGTCGCGCCGGCAAAGAAGGCGAAGGTTGGCTTCTCGTGACACCTTTTGAACGTCACGAAGTACACCGCCGGCTCAAGAACCTTCCCCTCCAGCCTGAGGAGTCATTAGAAACGGCAAAGGTAGACATGAGTGCACCAAGCGAGATCCCTGAAGAGGTCGCCTATATGATCCAAGAAGTCGTCGAAGCCCACCGAAAGGTTTATCCCGATCAGCTGGATGCAGCATTCAAGGGCCTGTTCGGTTCGTACCAGTGGTATGGTGACAAGCAGGGTCTGCTAGATGGCGCAAACAGATTAGCTGAGTTTGGTTGGGGAATGCCAGAGCCACCGCAGCCTCCGTCGTCACTATTCAGCGGAGGTGGAGGTAGAAGGTTCGGTGGCCGTTCAGGCGGTGGTTTTGGAGACCACTCAAGAGGGGGCTTTGGAGACAGAGAAGATCGCGGTGGCTTCGGTGGTCGCTCAAGTGGCGGCTTTGGAGGTAGGGGTGACCGTGGTGGCTTTGACAGAAGAAGCAGGTCTAGAGATGATCGGTTTGGTGGCAGGTCGGGTAGTGGGTCAGATCGGAGCAGCAGGAGAGAAAGGATACCGAACTTTTACTGAGTAAGTCGCCTTCCGCTGGAGTACGATGGTCTCCATTGTTGACAGGAAACAGAACGCTTTTATTATCTCCGCTATATCTTTGTACATATACTGGCCTGTACGATAGTGGGATACCCTCTTCCTTTCATCCAGGCTCTAGGGAGGGATTGCCTCGGCGTTTTTGGGAACCGGGACGAATAGCTTCGAATCCTGCATGTGCCATCTCCAATATATAGCTTGCGGAGATGGGGTTAGAAGGTTATGTGGGACTCAAAAGTCAGTTCTGGTGGGGTTTTGATAGGTTGGAGAGGGTTGTGTATGACTGAAAGATTGATGCGTGAAGAATAATTCGTGTTGTGCCACTTGTATGCGAGGCTTTTTGCTATGCCCCACGCTGTAGATCTAAGAAAGCGCTCTAGACCATGTACTTGCCCTTTGAGACCCATCGCAAACCCAGAGACACTGTCATTCTCCATGAACAGAAGCATATGAAGAGAGGGTCAGCCTAATCCATCCAGTGCCCAATACGCCGCTTAAGTCGGAATTACGTTCTTCTTTCTAGCAAGAACAATAAAATTGGAAAGTAGGTTAGCAATGCTCGAGCCTCCAAAGGGGCAAACGACTTCGACTACGCTCAGGATGCTAGGAGAGCATCACTCTCATGTGTCGACTTATCTCTAAATTTCTGTTTCTAGGGAGAGCCTTCTCTACCCATGAGTCATTCACTGCCCTTTCCGAGTCAAGCTGGACCACAGAAAACATCTTGCGTATGGGGTGCTTGTGTAAAGCATTCAGAGTCGGGCCTTTCGTTGTGTGTAAGGGAATCTAAGAGAAGCGTACGGCCGCGTGTGTGTTCAGAGGCCGAAACATTGTTTGCTCGGTTTCGTCATGTAGTTTCTCGCTGGTCGTACTGTAGAGCCGTTGAAGATACTTGTCTGTACGCCATCTCGACATTGATGTGAATAGATGTGCATAGGAGCTCTCTTGTCGTAGGGCTTTTGTTGCTCTTCATCACCACTTGAGCGCTCCCGGTGTAATCAGACTGAATAGGTGCTCTGCGGAATCTGGATTCGATGTGAAGAGCTCTGCTCTTGGCCCTCCGGTGCCAGTTTAGTACGTTTGGATGTTTGGAGACGTTTTTGGTGGGCATTGAACAACCGGCGTCACATGTTGGGGGTCGATACCGGCGATCAATGGAGCAGAACCCACTTGTACTCCTGCTTATGATCAGTTGATTTAATCATGGTCCATTCATCCTTCCTCGCCGCATCAGCTGCAGATTGTTGGGAAGAACTGACCTGATAGCAGACTCAGTGCAGAGCAAAATCCTTGCATACCCGAACGACGGGCACTCCGCATCCCAAGACAAGGACAAGTTGGGAAACCCGGGCGTGCTGTGGTGGTTGAGGCCTCGATTCGATATGGAGCTGGTTTCCAAGTTATCATTGGAAATGTCATTGAGTTTCTGTAGCTGTTGGTGGTACATGCCGCTGCCAGGGGGTTGGGAGGTTGATTGTCTTTACCTAGCGTATGTGGGGATCCGTCTCGGTGGCGAAGCTCCAGAGTCGAGTCATGCTCGCTGTCACATTATCCAGTCTGGGCGGTTGCTCATGTGCTTCCATGCAGATAATCAATACTGCACCCGGTGATAAAAATTTGGGCCTCGGACGCTTCCCGGGCGTTTGTGCAGTCCTTGAACGTCTGCTGATCAACCTCTGCGGATTCCAGACACACGCATGTGCTGCAATAGAAGGCGAGAATGCGTTGTCTAGCGTATGTGGAGTCAAAAAGCTGAAGCTGACGTTACTATGAGCTTTGTTTGATGAAGTACGAAGGCGCCTCTAGCGCATGTGGGGTTGCCAGTGTATCGCTCGGTAAGGCAAGGACCTGATGTCCTGACGGGGAAAAACTGTCCATCTCTTCTAGTGACGCAAGTTTATCGTGATCGAGAAGCAGAGCCCGGGGTTGCAAGTAGGACGGTCGTCTGGAGATAAACGGAAGGTGTGGTTTGGCAACGTTGGTACACGGCTGAGGCAGAAAAGTTGCTTCTGCAGATTCGTCAGGGTCAGTGAAGCAAACAAACAAGCCATAAGACTTGCGTGCCAGAGTCCTGAAGTTTCGGAATCACGGACGATCTTGGTCATCATTTGGGTACATACAAAAGTGTGCAGCGGACTGTAGGAGACGAATCTTGCGCTCGAATGTAGACACCGCAGAATACCCAACACAGCCGTCGCACCACGGAGAACAGTCGGCGACAATCCGATTCCGAGACCGACGAGCCGTGCATTGTTGGAGGAATTGGTGTCTGCTTGCAACGTGTGGTTAATAGCAATCTGCGCGGTGGTGAGTTTGGTGGCCGCTAGCGGCTCTGTTCCCTGGCTGGCTACGCTTGTGTGAAAAAAATTTAGTAAGTGCATAGCTACCATGCACCGCGAGAGGATAGGATAAAACAGGCAGCCCGTCGCACGACTCTAGCTGGGGCCAGATCTGATAACCCGGCCATTGGCGTATTGTTAATCAAGCATGATGCAGGCTGTTGTGGTCATAGTCGAAGATAAAGATCCACGGTTGCTGGCACATGTAGGCCTGGGTTCACCAATGGGACAATCTCATTCGGAGGTATACCTTGAGACTATGCACCCCTAGGAAAGTAGAACTTCTCAGGCGTGGGTGACGGGACGTGTGATTGTCGGCGTGGGGTTGCGGTTGATGGAGCAAGGACGTCTACATTTCCTGGCCTCGACTGATGCACTGGCGCACAAGGCTCGTCTCCTGCAGAGCGCTATCAAACGCCTGCAGATGTACGAATAGTCGTGATTGGCGGAGGGCCAGTCGAGATCGCCGTTTGTGGCTTAGATGGACTGCAAGATGCAGATACCGGATCACGTGGGCTTGGGGGGTCGCTTCGGATGAACGCCGATTTGCGTGTTGGTAGACCATTCGTCGGGCGGCGAGATCGGGGTGAGTCAGAAAAGACAATCAGTCGATGAAGAAACCGCCTCTCGCCTGCCAGCTTGAGCGCATCGCGATTGATGCCTGACCAAATTCCCAAAGTTGCCTGCTTTTCCAGTAGATCGATGTCGGGGCTGGCCAATGGGATGTCTGCGACTTTCGTTTAGCATGCCAAGGCCACCAATCTTCACCTCACGTCTGGACCCAACTATTGCTCCCCAACTGCAAGACGCTCAACCCAACTGCTACCGCCTGCTATCGCCTGCTACCGTCTGCTTGGCCGTCCAGGAGGCTAATGCAACGTCCACATTTTGGTTTTTCTCCCGAGGACCCTGCAGCACCCACCGTCATCACCTGGCCACTTCTGACGTCCACCGTGCACGCGAGCAATCGTCGAGGCGTGCCGTCGAGACGAGGGCGGCAGCGGAGGTCTGTCCAGGCGGTCCTTTTCCTTTGTTCTCGATGGCGGCGTGGTACGTGGCATTGTGTGGGTTCGCGTGAATGGTTGACGGGTTGTGCTCCGCTTTGTGTCAGAGAGGAAGAGATGAGTGAGCGAACCAACTTTTGATGGCCGGGCAAGGTCACCTGCGTCCGACGCCGCAGCCTCCGGCCAGGTTGTGTGCGCCTTTGATAGACTGACTAGGGCCGGGTCCTCTCGCGGTCTTATAATGCAGCATGCGGAGGTGGGTTGACGTGTGCGATTCTAGCGTGCGTTGTGTGTCGAATTGCGTGATTCCCCAAAGGAACCAGGGCGGTGTGCACCATTGCCCCAGGTCCTGGATCGCTCCGACCTTCCCTTTTCTTCATCTATAAAACCCTCTGCCTCCCGCTCGCCTATTTTGATAACGAACACACTTGATTCCAATTTCTCACTACTGGTCGTGTGCGCCTTTCTACCTTCTTCAACCCTCCCGTTATCGGCCACACCACAGTCTCATCATCACGACATCGCACTTCTCACTCATCACGCTCGCTTCTCTGCTGCCGCTCTTACGTCTACGGCACGGGACGGACGCAGAATGGCACCAAGCCTCCTGCTCCAGCCCGGCGAGCCCTCTCCGCTTTCTTCGCCCAAGGCGCCCAAGTCGCGCAATGTGCTAGAGTCCCAGGCACCTGTTGGAGGCTCTCAGTCTTTCTTTTCTTCTTCTGTCAATGGCAATGGGAACGGCGAAGGTATTGTTGGCGGGTATGCCCGCAGCAATGGGTTCTCAGGTCGGCAGCCAGCGAGAGAGAATTTCATTTCCTCTCAGTCTCTTTTGGAACAGTCCATGAACTTTGCGTCAGGGAATGCAGCCACGGATGGAGCGTCAAAGAAGCCCAATATCCTGTACATCATGGCCGATCAGATGACCGCAAATCTTCTCAAGATGAACGACCCAGAGTCGGTCGTCAAGACACCAAATCTCGACGAGCTTGCCAAAACTGGCGTGGTCTTCTCCAGCGCCTATTGCAACTCACCCCTCTGCGCACCATCTAGGTTCACCATGTGTACCGGACAGCTTCCTTCCAAGATCGCAGGCTATGACAATGCCTCAGTTTTAGCACCTGATGTCCCCACCTATGCGCATTACCTTCGCCGTGAGGGTTATGAGACCGCTCTTGCAGGCAAAATGCACTTCATCGGCCCAGACCAGCTCCATGGCTTCGAGCATAGGTATGACAATCCACTGGGATGACAAGAGCTCTTCTGACATTGGAACAGACTCACGTCGGACATCTATCCAGGTGACCTGGGCTGGACTGTGAACTGGGATCGCCCTGAAGAGCGGCAGGAATGGTACCACAACATGTCTTCAGTCATGCAGGCCGGCCCATGCGTTCGTTCGAACCAGCTCGACTACGACGAGGATGTCATGTACAAGGTAAGCCGAAACATCATCAGCCCCCGGTTCAATCGTCCTGGTCACTTGTTCTACACTATTGAATCTCATAGAATGGGCGGCTTCTGACATTGCCTCATAGGCCTCGCAGTATCTGTTCGACTGGGTCCGTACAGATTCGGACACACGTCGGCCTTTTGCCTTGACTGTCTCCTTGACTCATCCCCATGACCCATACACTATCACACGCGAGTACTGGGAGAAGTATGAAGGCGTCGACATCCCCCTCCCCAAGATCCACATAGACCAAGAAGCCCAGGATTCGCACTCGCAGCGTCTGATGAAGACCATTGACTTGTGGAACAATCCTGTACCAAATGAAGCAGCTATTCGAGCTCGCCGCGCCTACTTCGGCGCCTGCACCTTTGTCGATGATCAAGTTGGCAAGCTGATGAAGATTCTCAAGGACTGCTATCTGGACAAGGATACCGTCATCGTATTCTCGGGAGATCACGGGGACATGCTCGGCGAGCGCAATTTGTGGTACAAGATGTCTTGGTTCGAGAACAGCGCTCGTGTGCCGATGGTCATCAACTATCCTGCTAAGTTCATGCCGAAGCGTGTCACCGAGTCTGTTTCCACGATGGATCTTCTCCCAACGTTCGTTGACATAGCTGGTGGCGACGCCTCAACCATTCTCCCAATCGATGGAAGCAGCCTTTATGATTACCTCGTCTCCGACAAGCACGGTAAGGATGAGGTCTTTGGGGAGTACATGGGAGAGGGCACTGTCACTCCGGTCATGATGATCCGACGTGGACCGTGGAAATACACTACTTCTTTGGTGGACCCACCGCAGCTCTTCAACCTCGTGGAGGACCCCGACGAGCTCATCAATCTTGCCAAGTCAACCAATGCGGAACACTCGCGCGTGTTCGCTGCATTTCATGCGGAGGCCAAGAAGAAGTGGGACTTCCAGAAAATCCACCGCGACGTCCTCGAGAGTCAGCGTAGGAGGCAGGTTGTTGGAGGCGCGCTCAAAATTGGTATGTAATAAAATCGATCTCGAGAAGAATGAGCACTAACGTACAACTAGGCCGCCAGGAGAGTTGGGACTATCAGCCTCCATACAACGACAAGGATCGCTACATCCGCTCCCACATTCCGCTGGACGACCTTGAGCGCCGTGCGCGCTTCCCGATTGTCGACTACCTGGGCCGTGAAAAGACCGCTGCTGCAACTCATCGTGGACTCGCGGGAGCATTTGGGGAGTAAGTTCTCCAACACCGGTCTTCCGCCCAATGTATCCTGGGCTCTGCTGCTCTGCTCGGGCCTTGGCCCTTGCCCGCCACCAAGAGCGGCTTGCGTGAACAACTTTCTTTTACTCTACGACTTGCATGATGTGGCATCTCACGGAACTCGGATACCCTTTAGGCTCAAATCTTCCTTCTTCCTTCCATGCATCATGTTTCATGAGCGTTCTGGCGATTTGGCTTTGGCAATGATCCATACATGTATTTCATTCCTGAAGCTTTACAAGACGGACGAGCTGCATGGGTACGGGATGTGTAGATTAATTTGAGTAGGATACCAAATATGCACAAGAAACGAAAGGATGGCCTATGAGGCTGTTACCGAGTGAATATGGTGGTAGCTTGAGGCATAGAGTGATGATGTAGAACCCTCAGCATCCTGGTTCTTTGTCGCTGGTTGTGTTTGTGAATTCTTGGTATATACAATTTTACTTTGGCCCCACGGCAGGAGTGACAGCAAGAAGAAGCGTGAGCGTCCGGAATCGGCGGTTTCACACATAGCACGTGATGCGCCCCTCGACCGCCACCAAGGAAGCTCAAGGCAGCTTGACCCTCGCCACGAGCCTCAAAGCGCAACCACAACCCTCGAGGCAATCCCCCGACAACAGAAAACGTGGCACCGACTCTTGAGGCCAGTATCTGAACCAACATGTCTACCGCAGCTCGCCGCCGGTTGATGCGCGACTTCAAGGTACGCCATCCGGTGTGACGCCTGCCTCGCAGCGTGTGTGAGCAGGCGGCGCAACAAGTTAATAGCTTCACCATGGCTCTTAGGCAACTAACATGTTTGTATAGCGCATGCAAACTGACCCTCCTGCTGGCGTCTCGGCCTCGCCCATCGCAGACAACGTCATGACCTGGTATGGGTACCCTGCACGCGACACGCTCCGTCGAAGCCCCTCAACTCACCGTCGCACAGGAACGCCGTCATCATCGGACCCGCCGACACACCCTTCGAGGATGGCACATTCCGACTGGTGATGCACTTTGCAGAGGACTACCCGAATAAACCGCCCGGGGTCAAGTTCATCAGCCAGATGTTCCACCCGAACGTCTACGGCACCGGGGAGC
Source organism: Pseudomonodictys pantanalensis (assembly GCA_019022785.1). Lineage (NCBI taxonomy): Eukaryota > Fungi > Ascomycota > Dothideomycetes > Pleosporales > Parabambusicolaceae > Pseudomonodictys > Pseudomonodictys pantanalensis. The sequence goes on from JAFHBV010000627.1 coordinate 39,661, forward strand.
TCTGCTTGGACATTCTGCAGAACCGATGGAGCCCCACGTACGATGTCGCTGCTATCTTGACCAGCATTCAGAGGTATGGCCTGCTATCGATAAGGGTGGAAGCCTCATGCTGATATGACGCAGTCTGCTCAACGACCCCAACACCTCGTCGCCGGCGAACGTGGAAGCTTCCAACTTGTATAAGGACAATCGTCGGGAGTACACCAAGCGTGTGCGGGAAACAGTGGAGAAGAGCTGGGAGGATTGAGGCATGCAGCCTAGAGGGAGGCGGAGGCTACACGAAGCAGGCGGATGAACAACCATGATTTGGATATTGGCGCAACTGCGGAGATATACAGGCAGCGGATCGAAGCTTTCCGGGCTTGAAATGCCTTAGGACCTGCTTTTCATCATAGCGAAGGCGTTGGGAGGTCTATCATGTTTAATCTATCATGGCTTAGTGGGACTCTCTATCCCGAGTACCAATAAAGCACTATAGCTTTGCAGTCCTTGGCTCTAGGCGCACTTTGCATCTGTATGCGGTATGCGAGTGAGAATGCACTATTCAGAATGGTGATGGCTACCTGTCCGGCGCTGATGAGGTGTCTGGGCAGTGCGTCACGCCTCGGCGGGGAGTCGCGCTTAGTGTTGGCATCAACAAGCTGGAGCAGCTGCAGGCACATGTTGACTCGGTCGGTCACGACCCACGGGGCGCGCCGGGGGGGGGCGGGGGGGGG
>JAFHBV010000628.1:0-15929 GCA_019022785.1 Pseudomonodictys pantanalensis
TTTATATACTATAGAGTATAGTAGCTTACTATATTCTTTACTATATTTAGTACTTACGTTACCCGTAATATAGTACGTATAAACACCTTATATATAATACTTCTTTATCTAGTACTAGATTATAAAAGGCGGCTTATAAAAAAATATAAAGATACTTCTCTAATTTCTTATAATTAGTATAAAGTAATAGCGTAGATTTCTACTATAAAAATCTAGTCTTATTATAGTTAACTATAGTTAGTATAGAGAAAAATAATTAGCTTAAATTAGTATATATATAAACGCGGGCTTTAAGATTCTTATAAATAAGATATTAGTTTTAAGCGCCTCTATTTAAGTTATTTATAAAAGACTCTTAGGTAGTAGTTTCTTTATAAAATAACTATAATAAGCTATTTATAGAGAAGTAAGTCTCTTTTAAGTAATAATTACTAAAGATAACTTTTATAAGCTAGTATACTTTAATAGTATTATAGAATAACTTTAGATCTTTAGATAGTTACTTTTATACGCTTTTTAGTAGAGCTATATTAATTTTAGAGTTATACTCTATACTAGCGTAGTAGAGAAGAAGTATAGACTTATAAAAGTAATTAGTATTAGTTTTTTAGACTACTTAGTCTATTTAATCTACTAGTTTAATAGTCTCTTTATCTAACTCTTTATCTAAAAAGTTAGATTTAGAAAAGTCTCTAAAAGTAGTTAATTATAAGAGTAAAACTTAGTATTAGACTTAAAGATAAGAGTATAATTATATTTTATAAACTTATAAAAGTAAGTTTATATAGCTACTCTTTTAGAGTAAATTAGAAGCTATAATACTCTTTATTAAGTATTTAGCTTAGCTAGACTATTAATAAAGAGTAGCTATAAGATTAGTATAATTTCTTACTAAGTATAAGTATTACTTAAGTAATACACAGATTAGTAGATAAAAAATTTAGTATATTTCTATAAATATATAGCCTAAATAAGAGATTTTATATATATAAGCTCTATCTTACTATATTATTTTTTACTTCTCTAGCTCTTCTACTAGAATATAGAGCTTTTTCTAAGAGATATCTAGTCTTATAGCGCGTTTTTCTACTCTCTATAGCGCGTTACTTATTAGAGATTTAGTCTTATAGTATACCTTTCTATTTTTTATAGCGTATTACTTATTAAAGGTCTTTACTTTCTAAGTTACTTTTAAGAGAGCTATAATACTTCTCTATTTAAATATCTTAAATACGCCTTCTTTACTTTTAGTAATATAAAGTCTATTAAGTTTTTTAAAATTTTAGATATATCTAAGAAAGTAAGCTTTCTACTTTATATAAAGTAAGGTCTTACAGGCTTAGTATTAAGTTACTACTAAATCTAGATAGCTAAAAAGATTAAGCTTAGAATAATATAAGATATAAATCTTATAGAGTAAACCTCTTAAATTATTATAGTAAATTAAAACTATTCTAAGCTAAAGAGATAAAAGAAATAGAAAAAAGAAAGAGATTTATAAAAGAGAGATATAGACTAAATTTAATTAGACTTAGCGTAGTAAGAGTAGAGCCTTATAAGAGTATAGAGATAGATAGTATAAAGAAAGATAACTTTAGTAGTAAATTATAAAAAGATACTTAGAAGTAAGATTAGTATATAAAGATAAATAGAGAATAAAAGATATTTAGAATATTATTATATTATCGCAGTTATAGTTAAATAGCTTCTACTATTAAGAAATATTAGATAAATAAAGAATATTACTAAAAATATAGTAAGTAATATAGTAAAGAAATACTACTTTATATATCTTATATATTATTATATATAATATAGATTCTAGTAGAGTCTTAGTAGAGTAATATACTTACTTATATAATATACTTACTTATAGAGTATATTATCTAATTATTTAAAATAATAAGATAGTAATTACTACTTTTTATATTACTACTTTATATTAATAGAATTCTATACTTTTAGCATTTAGTAATAATACTATATAGTCTATCTCTAATTAGAGGGGTAGCGCAGCCTCGGCACAAGGATAGTTCCGCAAGGATGACGATGCCCCGGCGCCGTTCCTGGCAGCATTTCCTGTCGAACACTACTCTTGCCCTCGTGGGACACGCAGGTACCTTTGTGCAGCAAGCTCGGATTGATTACATCGGGCTCATCATGTACCGTGCCTGCTAGATCCGGGTAATGGATTCTAGTCGGCCGCCCACAGCACCTCGTTACTCCTTGGCGCAACACTCGCTGCTGTTATTCCACGCCCACCCAGGCCGGCCCGCGCAAACATGGAGCACTCGTCGCTCGCCAATGTGACGTCGTTCCTTCCGTCGCCAGCCGACCTCCTGCTCGCCGTCCCGCGTCTCTTGTCCAAGGCGGGCGCAATCGGGGAGCATATCGATAGCGTGTTTGGCAAGATGCGCTCGGGGGGCACTATCATCGCCGAGCCCACCGCGGCCAACGTGTCAAATGCCACGGCCGCTACAACCATGGCCAACTTCGTACAGGAATCCGTTGTCGCAGCAGCCGGAGCGAGAGCAGCCGCCACCGAGCAGGACGACATGGGCGTCTTCCAGGCATTGAAGAACTTAGGCTCCGTCTTCAGCTACATCACATCCAAATGGGCCATTGCGACCTTTACCATTGTATGTAGATCGACGTATCGCAACTAGACCGATGTAATAACCAACCCGCGTAGGCAATCCTCCTGAACCGCACCCATTTCTACGCCTCGAGCCGAGTGCCGCTTTCCTTCGACCGCCTCCATGTGCGCTTCGCACTCTACCTAGCCCCCTTGATCCTGTTCCTTTACCGCATCCAAACCGTCCTCCAAGCCATCCGATGCCAGACCACCCCGACATGGTCCGAGATGCAGTATGGCGCCCCAGGCCGGCAGCTGGACACAGACTTTGGCGGAGAAGGCGGCTTTCTATGGCGTGCTAGTTCAGCGCTTCTCTCTTGGGAGAGCCTAGAGGCTTCATGCAGAGCGGTCAACATGCTTCCGGTTGACCCGGGCCAGACGCGAGGCGCAGGCTCTCTCTCGCTGCTGTGGCCCCTGTTCATCACATTGGGATTTGGACAGTTTGTCGAGACTCTGTCGTGCGCGTTGCAAGGCCGCCAACCCATCCAGGAGGTCGGAATGACCATTTTCGAGCATTCACTGGCATTTGCCGAGGCCGAGGCTGTCGTCACAAGACCCATCACGCTGGATTCGAGTCGCTTCTACAAATCGAAGTCCGTCTTTGCTCCCAACGGTACTGTCCTCACCGTCAGCCGCTCCACTCTCTCGTCTTTTGCGAACGTTCCTCCCGAGGTCCTGTTGATTTCTCTGATTTCCAGCTTCAGCCACTTTACGAGTAATCTCCTCGCAATCACCGGGTTCAGGGCGAGGTTCAGACTCGTCACAACAGCCATCTGGGGGCTGGCCTACATGTCCACTTTTGCGTGGAGTTTCTACAGATTCGCAAGCATGATTGGCGAACCTGGACACCAAGTGGGCATACTTAGATTCCCTACTGTTTGCATTGTTGGCTTCATCCCCCATCTTCTCATCCTGATTGGAATTGCCGCTTGTGGCATCATATATCTCATTGCCTTTGCCTTCACCGTCCTATCCCCCCCTCCCGATCAGCCAAGGGAGCTCTCTTGGAAGCAGAGGTGCGCGATTGCGTATGGGAATCTCCATGCTAACATACACTTGTCAGCAATCACACCGCTGACGGTCAACTGGAACGAGGATTTCTACACCGCGATTCTCAAGGTCGGGTTTACCGTCTTGACGGCCGCCAGCGAAGCCGTGTACCTCAACGAGGGGTCACGCGTTAACGTGCACTCGATGACTTGGCTGGAGAAGAAGAGGCTTGGGGAGGTCCTCGCTCGGCGCAGACGCTTTCGCCAGAGTCTGACCAGCATTCCATCGGAGCTGCAGGGCAACCCGCTAGCCGAAGGCGTTGAAGTCATCGATAAGTCGAGTGCAGATCCTCTTTCGGGCTCCGGCTATGCAAAGGAGAGGAAGACCCGGGGCGCGACTTCAACGGATGCCGCGCGGGTCAGTCGTGACAACGGCGTGGGCCTTCAGCAGAGACGTGGACGCTGGACCTCGAGCTATCAATTTCTGAAGGGCATTTCTCGACTTCTGATGGCTATCCAGGCTAGACTCATCGTGGCTGCCTTACACAAGCTACGGATAACGTACAACCCACAGTGGCTCGCTCGCTTGGCAGGACCTCAATCGCCTGAGAAAGACCACATGACTTCTTCGGGTAGAGCGGATTCTAGGGCGTTTGCAACCTCTGAGCCGTGGCTGATGGTAGATGATATAACGCGCGTACGACCTCATAGTGCATTCGACGTCGAAGTATATGCTCGAGACCGGCTACGCCAGAGTGGTGCGTATGAGGAGCAAGGGCCTCAAGGCGCGGAGGAGCACCTCAATGAATTTCTATACACGTGGTGGAAAGGCGGCGGCAAGTGGGGCGATGTCGATGCAAGCAGCGACTACGTTCCGCCTCAGGTAGACGACGACGACACGACGAGCGTGCTATCTTATGCCACAACGACCGATGAGTGGACAGACGAGGAACAAGACGGCCAACGTACGCCGACCCGATCCACATATCAGCAAAGCCGCGAATCGACTCCGGGACCGGAGAACACTTTGGATCTGTCACGTCTAGCCGGACTGCTCGATCCGAAGACCAGGGAGGAAAGGGAGGAAGCCCGATTACTCTCGCGCCATTTGCAGAGCCCGGGCATACTCACACGCTCCCAGTATCGCAAAGCCGTCGAGCGCGACGCTGCAAAGGTCCTGACCACGTCCCGCTTTCCCATGAACGGGTACCCCGAGGGCATCAACATGACACCGGAAGAGGAGGAGCAACTACTGGAAGATTTCATCCTCAGCCGAAGGAGCGCTTCTGGTGACCGAGGTGCAAGCACTGCGGGCAGCTGGGACGCTGGCGGCGAAGGGATGGGCTCCGATGGCCCACAATGCGTTGTTTGCCAATTGAGTCCTCGTACTGTGCTCGTTTGGCCGTGCGGCTGCTTGTCTCTCTGCGATGACTGTCGGGTAGGGTTGGCATCGAAGAACTACACCACCTGCGTCTGCTGTCGGACGAATGTGGTTGCGTACTCGCGGCTGTATGTGCCTTAGCTGCACATTGTGTTTATCGGCATTGGGCAGGCGTTGGTTGGTAGCGATTCTCAATACATGAGCATGTTGGAAATGCACGAGACTACTGCGATTTACACGTCCGGAAGCGCGTAAATTGGTCTTGCACAGCAGCGCGTTCGAACAGGACGAAAGTTTCGTGCCTCTAAAGGAGAAGTCGTGCTTGTCTAAGATCCCATTACGGTTGTACTGCGTCGGACGTGGGACGCCATGACGTCTCCCATTCACTCACTTTGACGCATGCCGGCAGTGAGGCAGCTTAGCAATATGTGAGGGCAACCACTAGCCTCGATGAACAGTTTCGTGTGCGTTGTGCCATTGCATGTTGTGTACGAATAATCTGGCTATCGTCATATCGCTTACGTGTCTTGGCACCGCAAAACTTCCCCGAAGCCTTACTCCCCGTCAACACTCAACAACCCGCATCCCCAGACACCCGCACGCAGCAGCGCCATCCATCTCGACTGAGCAGACGCCCACGCTCAGTCCACTGTTCACGCCTACAAGCTCGCCCGAAAGTTTTATGCAACCAGAGCCCTCCAACGTATTCCACAACGCGATCTTCCAACAGGTTGTCCCCGAGAACGCGCCTTCCACCTCCCAGCATGGACTCTCAGATGATGAACGGCAGGCCTCTCTGCTCCTTCACCAGCGGAGAGGGCCGGAGCCTGCAACACACGTCGCCGGGCGGGATCCGACGCGTGCTGCTGATGACGAGGGGGGTGACGATCGTGCAGCCGCTGACCGATTGAGCCTTGCGTCGTCGCCGAAGAACAGGATTGCAGAGTATGAGAAGCAGCTCTCAAAGGATACGCGAAAACGGCTGGAAGGCCCGATATTCGAAGTCGTCAAGTCCAGCAAGAAGCCCGACGACAAGACATGCTTCGTCGCGAAGCTCCCCAACGGTGTGTTTAGCACAAGAAATAAACTACCACGACGCGCGCTAATTCACCCTCAGAGGTCTTGACGCACGCCTTGTCGCACTTGTCGCCGAACGATCTCGCCGCCGTGTCCCTCGTCTCCCGCCGCTTCAATGGCCTGGTCACGACGCCTCACGCGTGGCGACAGGCCTTCAATCGCTACTTCCCTGGTCCGGAAGCCCTCGCGGGCGACTCATTCCGCCATGAGATAGAAGTCGGCGGAGACATTGTTCGCTCCGAGAAGCGGTCTTTTACAAGGCTCACGGCCTTGGCCTCTTGGAGGAGCGAGTACATACTTCGGACACGGCTCTTGCGCTCGGTGACGAGAGGCAAGCCAGTTCAAGTGCCCTCAGGCGCCGTGGTTCGCTCAGGCCAAACTCAGACCAGCGCGCCGGTCATCATGTACAACGCCCAGACGTTTGCAACCATCAACCATATCCACGCTACCTTCGGCTCCGGCTTGAACAAGCGACTTCCCCGTCTGATTCACGGCGCCGACGATGTTGGTATGGCTACGAGCAGTGACCCCACCGCTGGAAAAGTGGATCCATGGGGCCAAAGCGACCCTCATTTCTACGCTCAATTCTCCGAACGCTTCCCTGGCGTGGCGGAATGGGGCCTCGGGTCTGGGGAGGTCGTTGGATGCCCGAACGTCATGGACGTTTCCCAGCCTCACGGAATCATCTATGGTCAGGGCTGTCCAGAGGGCTCGTGCTACTATCGAGCCACCGACGAGCAGCGCGGACGCTTTATTGCAGAGCCGACCGACTTTGCCATGCTTGAGGCTGGCATTCCCAACCTCGGCATCGACGGAGGCGCCATATGCTCGGTCTGGATTGCGAAATCCAATACCATTCCTGCCCTTTCCGAAGGCCTTATTGGGCTGCTCATGGGGTCTGCTGCCGGCGTTGTTACGGCTTGCAGTCTCGGGACAGATGGTTTACGCAACGCTCGTCTACATCGCGGTGAGCTTACTGCTCGCTGGGTGCTCAGTCCCGGTGTACCCATTATCGCAATTGTCGTCGACGACAACTACTCGCTCAAACGGCAGGCTCAGAACCGCGTCTGGGCTGTTGCATTGAACGCTCTTGGTGAGCTCTTTTACCTCACCAAGTTTCCGTCCAGGTCCTGGCAGCAAGCGCCTAAGGTTCCACCAGAGAATCTCACCGAGTACAATGCCTGGCAATCTGGAAGAAGTGTCAACTGGAACCTGGTGGAGCCTAGTAGACGGACGGCTCGCCCCGATCCATACGGCGATGCCGAAACCGAGGGGAGCTACTCCCCACGCCAGTCATGGGAAGGTATGTGCTTGAGCAAAGAGCAGGTCCTCGCCGAGACGAAGGAAATCCAGAAGTTCCTCTGGAAGCAACCCAAGGACTTCCGCAAGGCCTGTCTTGGCTGGGACATGCGGAGGCGCCTCGAGGTGGACTTTGCGGGCGATGACGGTAACTATGCTGGCGAGGCTATCGTGGTGCTCGAATGCGGTTTCGAAGAGGGCGATCTTGCGAACATCACTCGATACACGCGCTGGAAAACGGGTGAGGAATCCGCGAGGAGCGTTGCCTCGACCCCGACTGCCACTGTGCAAACCAACACAGTCACTTCACTGTTCGGTGGACCGGTCACTACACCCACTGACACACCCTATCGCCAGGCCAGCCGCCGGACACGCAGCTCCTCCTACATGTCTTCCACCAGTTCTCCCGAGAGGGCTAATCTCATCGAGGAATGGCGTTGCTCGAATCTGACCTTTGGTGGCCTCAAACTCATTCAGCTCACGACTTCAGTGCTCGACCATTCCACCTTTGCCACCTTGACCATGTCTGAGGACCCGGCCTTGGGCTTTTCCACCGCCTCGACCGCGTCTTCGCCGCACGCATCGCCTATGTCTGTTGCGAGCCAACCGGCGTCTCCCGGCGATGTACCAGGTCAGCGCGCACGATTCCTAGCTGCTGGAACGACTGGTGGTTTGGTCCTACTTTGGGACGTACGAGCTTCTGTTGCACGGAGCGTCGATTTGCCAAACACCATTGACCCTATCCGTATCATCTACACCGAGTCTCCAGAGATATCCTGCGTTGCCTTGACCGCTTTGCATGTGGTGGTAGGCGGCAATGATGGTCTCGTACAAGCCTGGGACCCTCTTGCGTCCGATCTGAAGCCCCTTCGGACTTTCAACTCTCGCTTCTCTTCCCGGGCTCGCAGGCGGCTCGTGCAAGCTCAGGCTTCTGCGCAGGGTGTGGGTATCAACATGTTCGCGGCTGGGGCTATCTGCCTTGATCCTGACCCAACATTGCTGCGCGGCGCTGTTTCCCTCGGCAACCAGATCCGATACTGGAGCTACAGCTCGTCCGCTGCCGACCAGTACAAGAGCAGCAAACGCCGAATGCGCCGCTCGGAGCGTGGCAGCAACAATGCGGGGGAGCGATTTGCAGGTACAGCGCGGACGAACCTCAAAGACTACATCATGAATGAAAAGCATGAGCTCGAACGAGACAAGCGGGAGCGGCACAAACAGGCTGAGCGATTGGCTGGGCGTTTTGGTATAGATCTGCTAGGGAATGAAGAGGAGGCTCTGGCATACGCAACTATGCTCTCGCAGGAGAGTCACGAGATGGACCAGATACGCCGAAGGGAGAGCGAGAGCAGTACTTCGCTAAGTAGTGATACTGTTACGCCCGAGCCGAGCATCCGCGGGCAGCAGCGATCCCCCGAGTCGAACGCCGAAGAAATGGACGCCGACATTGCCGAAGCCATTCGTCTCTCCCTGGAAGACACCGCTGCCTCGGTCATGTCTAGCTCCGGATCTCCCGCGCCGGGCTTCGACATACCAATCAAGTTTGCGAAAGGCAGGAAGTCGCCCCCAAGAGGAAAGGCCAGCCCTACCAGAGCTGGTATGCTTGGCAGTGCATCGGGGTCGTCCAGGGATGCGGAACTGTCGGATCTCGAGTTTGCTCTGCAGCTGAGCCTTGCCGAAGAGCAGAGCAGGAAGGAGGGTGAAGTAGAGGAGTTCCCCGCCCTGAGTCCTAGCCGTGGTAGCGACAGTGGAAAAGGCAAGGGGAAGATGCTTTGAGATAGTGTCTTTGGGGTCGTTTTCGTTCTCTTTTGGGGGCATTGTGCTTTCTGGTCTCTTTGAGTGCGGTTGCCTGAGTAGCTGTTGCTTATTCTTGTGCGATGTTTAATACCTTGTTCTTTTCTCTTTCGACCTCGTTTGCCGTTTATCTGCGTACCATCCATATAGTTCGAGGCCGATGGCGCTGGCAGTGCGTGATGGCTGCGATGGCGCTTTGATCTCCCTACAAAGATGCGAGAACAGCGCTGCCGGGTCTTCAAGCCACATCCTACCCATCTTTCAATAACTACTTCGGGGTTCTTCTGGAAATACTCTGACTTTTGAAAACTTGCAATTACAATGCCCCATGTAGCGATCAAGAGCGTATCGTACACCGTTTCCATCTCGTTCATGCCGCCATCGACTGAGGCTTGCTCACCCCACACCACCGCTCACAGCTGCTCGACCCACTTTAGCAGCGCTTCCGCACCCCTCTCCCACTGCACATGATTTTGCAGGTGGTGCGCCAGCCCCGGTACTACCTGGAACCCAACGCCTACCCACCCGTCGCCCTGCTCATTTGCAGCCCTCTTCAGATTAGCTTCAGATACATCATCCACCTCGCCCACCTTGACCATCGCGGCGAATGTGTCTCGATACCGCGACGCTGCGTCTTTCAAGATGGCAGGTCTACACAGAACATCATGCTCGGCGGCCAGAACGAGCATTCGGTTGCTGAGAGCCGAGCCGGATGCCTTTGCCTTGGCGGGCGAGCTGCCCCAGCCTGTGATGGAAGATAAAACATCCGGCCCAGTCACGAAGCGAACGAGCATCTGCATAGGCCAGAGCATGGACTCATAAGGCGCGAGGAGGCGTTCAAGGGATTTGACGATCGTCGTAGGTGTGTCCAAGGTGAAAAACGCGTCTTTGACATGGGATGTGTTCGCGAGGATGTAGCGTGGGTGGAAGAGGCGGTAGGGGAAGTGTATGGGCGCGGTAAGAGCCCAGAACGAGTAGCACGATGCCCTGTCTCGTCAGCCGCCTTCATTTGACACGTTGATGGAGAACGGAAGGATACATACGACCCAAATCCCGGGACAGCAGCAAACATGCAATACGCCTGCACCTTCAACATTCCCCTCGCCAGGGCATACTGGCTCAATGCGCCACCCGCTGAATGCGCAACAAGCACCACTCTCCGCTTCTCTCCGAGTCTCCGAGTCTCCAGTTCTTCCGCCCGCTGTACGCCGGCCACCAAGTCCCACGCCAGAGTTGATCTCGGCGTGAAGTACATGCGCCAGAAGCTGGGATACCAGCTCTTGCCGTGGCCGCGGTAGCTGAGCGCGTAGCAGGGGTAGCCGCGACTGGAAAAGTACTGCATGTAGGGTATCCATATGGAGGCACAACCAAAGCCACCGTGGGCGAAGAAGAGCGCTGGAAGGTTAGAGCCAGTCGGTACGGCACTGAGGAGCTCGAGGGGTCCAGAGGTGGTGTGAATATAGCCTCGTGAGATCCCGTTGGGCAGGTCGGATGGTGTTGCTGTGGGTGGGTTGGGCGAGGGAGCGCGCCATTGAAGGATGAAGGGGCCGAATGGCATTGTGTTGAAGATGTCCCTTGCTTCTGGATACGTCGCTGTGTTGTTATGTGCTTGGATTGTGGAGGACGATGCACGTTGCGTTGCCTGATTGAAAGTAGAGACAACGCCTTTTTCAGTATTATTGCCTGCTAAGCACCTTCCGTGTCTCTTATACATCTCAAGTATCCTGCGTCTTCAAAGAGGTCGGTCTCTCGAGATTCCACCAAATCACAAAAAGGGCATTGGTAGGCGGAAATGGCTCGTTCAGCCGCACGCCAAGCCTGCCCAGGTGCAGGAAAGATGGCATCGTAGCATTCGCGTTGCTCGCAAAGCGCGTTTGGGCCGGTTTATCCTCGTGCCTGGGTCACTTCGACTTGAAGACGAGAAATTCGGGATGCATGTGGCTTGGATGACTGGCTCGAACGATGAACGGCTATCGAGGTATTTGGCTGAATGCCCTGGACGATGAAGCGTTGTGAAGGCTGCCGTTGAGTGCAAACGCGTGCGAGCAAAGGTTTACCGTGTTTGCCAGGGCAGTGTGCAGAGACGAGACGACGCTAACGCGCGATCGGATAGCGCACTCGACGACGGGCCAGAGCGCAAGAGCTACAAGGAAGCAACGCAGCCAAGGTCGAACCCGGAATTGAACTAATCAGAATCCGCAGCCGTGACTGGTAGACCATTCGACCGTGGGAATTACGAGGATGTTGATACTGACTTGCTGCGCCAGTGGGCACTCAAAGGCAAGCGCCTTCCTACCTGGAGGCCACGGACCTACCCACTTCGTCACCGTCACCCATCGTCCACGACATTTGGACTGCACTCGGCGGAACTCGACATTGATTATGAAATATATGGTGCGATATGGAGTCTATCGAGAAACGCGAAGCCGAAACGAGAATACATTGCCCATCTATCCTTGCAAAATCAAAGCCACCATACACAGTGTTCCACGGCCTCGCTCGGCCCATCAACGAGCTACGCAGACTTGACAGGCTCCGCCTCGTGTTTGACGCTAGTCGCGCTGCTGTGGTTGGCACTCAGACCCTCGAGTGCATGCTGCTCGTACATGCTCCAGTCACCAATCTGCTCGTCGAAAAACTGGTCCAGATCGAGACCGATCATCTCAGCTTCCTCGGTAACGCGCAGGTGCATGAATGGAATGTACTTGAGGGCATAGAGCAGGATGCAGGTAACGACAAAGGCATAGGAAGAAATAGCACAGATCTCGGCCAGCTGGCGACCGACCTGGACACCGACGCCATCAAGAGCACCGGAGTACTGGGAGGCACCGTCGAGCGCGGAGACCCACTTCTGCGCGAAGATGCCAGTCATGAAGGACCCGCACATGCCGCCCACGCCGTGGAGCTTGAACACATCCATGCCCTCGTCGATGCGGAGGAGCTTGTCGACGTCCTTAGCAAGGCAGCAGACGGCGCCGGTGATAAAGCCGATAAGCCCAGCGAGCCAGACCGAGACAAAACCAGCAGCCGGCGTGATTCCGACGAGACCAGCAATAGCTCCGGAGCAAGCACCAACAAGAGAGAAGTGACCCTTGCTGCGGATAAAGTCAACGAGGGTCCAGCCGAGAATACCGAAGCAGGCGGCAGTGTTGGTGTTAAAGGCTGCCATCATAGAGCGAATTGAGGCATTCAGAGCGGAGCCCCCGTTGAAGCCGAACCATCCAAACCAGATAAAACAAGTACCAATAAAGACGAGGGTCGTGTTGTGAGGCTTGCCGTGGAATTTGTCGCCCTTGTGAACACGCTTGCCGAGGACGAAGGCGTACGCGAGAGCAGACCTAATGACGTTAGTATGCATTACCGTGGGCTCTGGCGAGAGTGCGAGAGTCGGAAACAAGCGCGAGCTTCAGGAGGGGCAAACAGCCCTGAGTACACTCAGGATGTAAGACCACCTCGGCTGGGTCTGGTTCCATCTCCAACCACCCTATTTTCGCAGGGCTTTGGTGAGGACTTACCATCCGCTAGCAATGTGGACAGGGCCACCACCGGCGAAGTCGAGCGACGGAAGGTTGAAGAGCCATCCGTTGGAATTCCAGGTCCAACACGCAATCGGGCAGTAGACGATGGTGGCCCAGAAGAACGCGAAGATCATGGATGGCAGGATGCGCCCACGTTCGAAGCTACCACCGATGACGAGGACAACCGTGCAGATACAGAAAAGCATCTGGTAGAGGCAGAAGACGATCTCGGGAAGCAGCGCCGAGCCGGGCGATGGAGCCGCGACGACGTTCTTCATGCCGAAGTTTGCGAGGTCACCAATGAAGGCGTTGCCGGTGCGAGAGTAGGCTAGAGAGTAGCCCCAGAAAAGCCATTGGAAGCAGACGCTGTCTCTAGTCAGCGGACAAGTTCGAAGCGGTCTGCGAATTCGACTTACACTGCGGCAACCGCAAACGACTGGAACAGCAGGGAGAGAGACGACTTGCGCCGGGCGAGACCGCTGTAGAGGAAACCGATACCCGGGATGATGAGCCACACCAGGAAGGCGCAGATGATCAAGTAGACGTAGTGAACCTCGAAACCGGCATACTGGGCGTTGACGTCCTCGTCCAAGGTGTTGCCACCGTTGGGCTTCGCAGGGTCGAACTCGGGCTGTTGAAGCGTCAGCAACTTGTGCCAGCCTTGTGAATGAGTTCGGAGGCTCTCCGAGATGGCAGATACTTACGGGAGTAAGTTCGGCAGACATGATGCCTGTGGCGGTCGGTTCTCTACTTCTTCACCAGGAAGCGTCTGATCTGCTTGACAAGACAAGACTTCACGCGCAGGGGACATAGCAGCCATCATATATAGATCCACCTCGACACGGCAGGAATCCGAGCACACTCAATTTCCCAGCAGACGGTTCCGACTTCATACCGAGCACAGGCTACGCGACTCCACCGTTCTGGCGCCAGGCATACGTGCCACCCCCAAGTGTACAATGCGGCCGCCTTGGCACTGATAAGCAGGACAGTTGCAGTTTCAATTTGCGTTCACAGCCGGGTCTTCGCCGTCGCGTAGTCGGCGCATCGTGTTCCTAGATTGGAGGACGCGAGGACAGACGAGGCAAGCATCCGGCGGGATCGCTAGGGTGCAAACGGCCAAGACGTGCGAGGACGGCGCTGGCGGGAATGTGGTATGAATGTGGTGGAGATGATGAGGATAGGGGTCTTGGTGTTGATAAGGATACATCGCTTTACTATCCCGAAGCGGGCTAGAATCGTTCCGGTTGTACGATAACGTGCTGTCGGGACCCCCCTGATTGGTGGCATCCTGGCGTCAGACGGTTTCGTTACAAGATTCCCATGTGTCAAAAGCGTGCGAGCCACGACCAGCAGCGGCCGTGGCTGGTCCTAACCAACGGTTGTCTATCAATTCCTATCTCGCCCTGACAAACTCTTTCTGCTCCCCTAGATGCCTGCGCCGCTTTGCCCATCTAACGATGCGCGCTGATTCGCTCCACAGCGATCCGAGTAGCCGGACGCCAGGACCTGGGAGGACGCCACACCTTCTTCCCGCCCTTCTGGACCGTACCATCGCTGAGGACCGCCTTCAGACGCGGATGCACTCGTTGATGCGTGGAGTGTCGCGCCTTGGGTACACGGCATGGGGGTCGGTCAGATAAGATGTCGTCCCATCTGCTGCGCCGCTGAGATGAGACACCCAGTCGCCAGCCGCCGTGGCTTGCCTGCTGGCTGTGGACGGCCCGCTGTGGGACGTTCTTGGAAGGTCGAAGAGCAACATGGGATTCTATCGCACGTGTGGCTGCATTATAGGACTTGTTCAGCCTCTGGGCGCTCCTATACTGTCGGCCGTTTTTGTCCGTATACTGACGCTGCAAGTGGGGCACCCGTAGTCTGTACCACCTGTATACTGTTCGTCTCTTCCTTCCATTTCCATCTTGCTAGGCAGCTCCACGAAGGTTGTTCACATATCGAAGACCCCTTGTGTGTTGTTTTAGACGCTGCCAACTGTGGGCAATTGCTCACTTGTTGTATTCCACATCGAAGCCTTTGTTTTCACTATTGCCAGTAATCTGGTGGATTGTTGTGTGGAGCTGCTGAAATAGCTCTCGCAAGAGGGACCTCAGACCGCTGACAGGCGAGATACAGGAGGTGATGGCGAGACTGGCAGCTAAAGACTGCGAATGGGAAGTGCAATCACCCGCTGGGGCTTGGATGCGGCGGACGTTGTTCATACTGGACTGAGTATAAAGAATATCGGAACATCACCAGGTAGCTCGAAGGGATCGTCATTGAACGAAAGGCGAGACCGGGGTTGTAGTCAGGGTCTGCAGGAGTATTGAATTCAGGATCGAGAGGTCGTGCTGGAGACCTCGGTGGTGGATGGGAGCGGGTTCTGAGTCGCAGACCGGGTGCAGATGGAGCTGGAAATGATTTGGAGTTTCGATGATTCTACACACTGATGAAATGCGAGGCAATATCTGTCATTGCGTAAAATGGGGTGAGTACAGCCTCGACCCGATAGCGTGGACGGAAGCCTCGAAGTTACAAGCCTCATGAAGCCTTTTCCTGGTGAACTGTACACCCCTTGAAACGCTAAATAGAGTCTCCCCGATGCTCCAGCCGGTCAAAAAGCGAGGGTTGTGCCACGGTTTCCGGAAAACAACTCTCGAGAAAGGGTCCTGGAATGGTAACTTCTACATCGCATAGCTGTGCTAAACTAAGATCCTGGTTAGACTCACGGGCTGTGACCCGTACCTCACACCGACGTCTAGCCCGGCAATGCGCCCTTCCCACGCTCTTCCTCCTCAATGCTACCATACTGCTCTCACAGTCGAAGGGTATTCCGATCGATCGAATGGTAGAGCAGTGGGTCTCTGGATCGCCCTCTCGAGGTGCTACGTTTACTTTTCCGCCACCCAAGCCATATCGGACTCTTTGGACTTGCTGGGAGTCCTTTTACCACACTCTGGCGTTCATTCCACATCTCCAATGCAAAGCGCCCTTGGCTGCGCTGCTCGATACCTGATCTCCGCTCCCTGAAGATCGATTCTACACTCAGGCTTGCACTTCACCACGGGCATATCGGGTAAGCCGTGGATGCTTTGCGAGTGTTGGGTGAGCCGCTCTGGCCTCACACCACAACCCGCCTCAAGACCTCAGTGCCACCCAGGATCCTTCTCCCGGTAACAGCATCCCTGGCCTTCCCACTTTCCCACCTCCCTTCACGACTGCCCTCCTCCCTCCCCCAGCCC
>JAFHBV010000629.1:0-15871 GCA_019022785.1 Pseudomonodictys pantanalensis
CACACATATAGTTCGCACAGTCCTCAACGCACTGACGTCTCCCAGCACGCTGCATGAGGCGCGCCCGTGTGATGAGAGGCCTGCATGGTGGAACACGGCCTAAAACCATAGCCCCACCCTCACCCCCACCCGGCCCCCGCCCGCCCCCCCCCGGCCCCAAAGAGGAGGAAGACGGTGGCGATTGTTGTGAGTGCCGAGAGTTTGATGGATGAGCATGAGCACGGGGGTTCGTATCATGCTGAGAATGCTGTGAGTATTCGGTGTCTACACTTTGTGAGTGAAGAAGTAGAAACTGACAGCATGCAGACTATCCTCTCACATCTCCCCGACACCGACTTCTCAAAGACGAAGCTCTTCATTATCATATACAGCCCCGCCCTTCGATCTCGACCCAACTCCCGCACTGATGCCGCATCCCTCGGCTCCTCGTACAGCGCTATTTCCACACCCGCTCGCACCCCGGGCGAGGAACTCACGTCCATTGATCCTCACCCCGAAGAAACTACAGTCTACACTCCCGCGCTCAGCGCCCGCTCCTCGGACAATGTGCTCTGGAACACGCTTCATGCGCAAGCCCTCCGCCTCGTCGAGAACCCCGCTATGGTCATGCCATTCACGACACCCACCGGATATGTGCACATGCTGCGCCACATTAGCCCGGACCTAGTCTACGTGGTGGATGCGCTGAGTGGACCTTCCGGACGAAACATCGAAGATATCAAGCGATGGGTCGGACAGACAATCGTCGTGGTTGGCAGTGATGGAACAGGACTGGGTGGCTTGGTGGATACCGACGACGAAGGCCCAGCCTCGTCGAAGGGGAGGAGCGAGCATGCTGGACATGGTGACAGGTGGTGGGAGAGTGCCGAAATGGTGGGGTTGGGTAAGGGTGTCGAGGTCGTCGATGCGAGTCGATTGACTGAGGACTTTGAGCGGAGAGTTGGGGGACGAGAGTAGAGAGATGCTGGTTAATATGCACGCTGCTTGTTGGATTATGATTACCCATGTTTTTGTGATTTGCGAAGCCTTTCGTATATACACCCACGTTTAGGAAATGGGATAAAATACAAAATAGCATAAACGTGTCTTTGACCTGCCTGGTGTAAGAGATGCCTTGATAGGAGTGCGCGGACGTACTCAGCGCCTTTTACTACACTGTACTCCGGTAGACAAATCGCACATGTTGCGACATCTGAAGCCCTTTGATAAGACGGGGTAGAGTGAAACCTGGGTCGACTCAAGCCTTGTACCATGAAGCACTTGGATTCGTTGAATTTCTGAAAGTGAGCCGGATTGGTCAATGTATCAGGTATATTATAGGGCTGCATGGGTGTATATCGAGCCTTATACTACTCTCGAGGGCAATGCATGAGATATCTCCAGCTTTGGGAATGAACATGGCAGCATAGGTTTTGGTACGTGAGCACGTGCGTGTATTCCAAGCTGTATACCGTAGACACTGCGACTAGATCGTGGCTGTGCCGACAGACGTCGAACAAGACCCTGCTCATCCCTTACCGCCGTCTACTTCTTCTCCACCAACGACCTCTTCAGGGTCTCCGCACACTCTTCAATCAGCTTCTCATGCGCCTTGATATATTCCTCCGTGACTTCCACCATATCCCCAATGTGAGCAACATCATCCATCTCGCCGATCGACTTGAAGTCATCCACATGATGTATCGTCTTCCTGAACGGCCAGATTCCCGTCACTTCGTCTCCATCTGGAATCGGGGTGCCTACATTGAGGCGGAAGTACTTCTTACCCATCGGCTTGGGGGCAAACGCATTGACCAGCGTGCGGAACAAAACGTTCACGATCTCTTGGTTGGTGGCCACGCTGGCAAAGGCCTCGATGGTGTCCATGACTTTGGTGAGTTGGCTGGGGCGTGGGAGGTCGACGTTGGGGGGGATGCCAGTGCCGACGCTAAGGAAGCAGTCGGTGGCGCGGGCAGGGCCAAAGACGCCTAGGACTTCGGTCCAGAGCCTGTGAGTTTCGTTAGCTTCGGTGTACATTATGAAGATTAGTCACCGCGTGTAGAGAAGGATAGGACGTTGGAATGCGAGGGGGGGAAATGATACGACATACCAGCCGAGAGGGTTGTTGGCGCCCAGTCCCCCGTCGAGCAACTCATATGTGCGCTTCGTAGTTGTGTTCTCGACCTCGCAAGGCTTGAAGTACGCGGGTGCGGCAGACGTCGCACGAGCGGCTTTCCAGATTGGAATCTCTGGGATCAAGGGCGGGTCCACGTCCGGATTGTCATTCATGTATGAGCGAAGGAAGACGGGACCGCGGTTGTTGGGTCCGTCCTTGCGTACTGCCATGACAAAACTGATGAATGGTCAGGATCTTGCCATGAGAAAACTCATGTGGGTAAGCATTGCCTGGGACTCACATCTTACAAGAAGGATCTTTGTCGTTGACGTCGTGGAGCATGGCGTTCTCATCCCCGAGCTTTGCCTTGACGATATCTTTGATCGCTTTCTCGAGTGGCGCTTCGTCGTAGTACTCACCTTCTGTAAGGAAGCGTGTTTTCTTCCACGCGCCTTCCGGGAAAACTTTGCCCATGACGGCTTCATATTGCTTCATGCATTCATCGATGGTCATCTGGAGACGGCCAAGCATAATGGCAATGAGACTTTCCATTGGTTAGCCAGCGGGTAGATGGCGTTACGAATTCGAAAGGTTGTGAACTTACCCGCCTGTGCTTGTGCCTCCGATCATGTCGAAGACCTCACACGGCTTCTTCCCAGGGGCTGCCTTGTCCATAACAGCCTTCAGCATATGGAGAGCAAGAAGGCCTCGGACACCTCCACCATCTAAAAGAGAGGCTCATTAGTCAAGGTCAATATCTACAAAGACTGGCACAACATACCCAAGGACAGTACACGCAATGGTGTGGCACCAGTATTCCCGAACCCGTCGGCTCGGGCCAGTACATTCGGAACGGAAGGCACAAAGGCAGCTCCATTACTCAAGTTGATGTCATTGAAAGCGCTCTGCAAAGCGTTGACTTGCGACGCGATTTCGTTATATGCAGGGGGTGCCTCTCGGTCGACTATAATGATATTAGAGAGACAACTATATAACAATCTGGAGGCGGCTTACGTGTCTGATCACCAATGTCAATGACTAGATATCCGTTACGTGCATTGATTGTCCAGCCTGCGAAGCGAGCGCAAAGTCGAACTCCGATGACGTTGCCGTCTTTTAGGTTACGAATTAAGTCGTGAGTCTCCTCAAATAGTGCGCCTAGAATTAAGTATAGATCAGCATGTGGATGGAAACAACGCGGAGGTCTTGACACTGAACGCGCCAAACTCATGACGATTGTGTACAAAAATTGGGTCTGCGCACCTTCGCACCATTGAAAGTCTCTTTTCAGGAAGGCATTGTAATGACTCAGCCAGACAAGGTCGATACCTCCCTCGCGGCGAGGAAATTCGGCCTCATCGTCTTCGTAGATCCCTATTTCCAGCCACGTCCAGTTTCCATCATCAGGGTTGTCCGCTGCGCCTTGATCATGGGACTCAGCGTAGAGCTGTATGCTATTGAGACGGCGGATCGATACAGGATCGAGAGGCTGACACCATTAGCTCTCTGAACGAAAGTTATGCGACAGATCTTACCGGCGACTTGAACCACAACTTTGACTGAACCACCTGATCAACAGCATATACTTCTTCCTCTCGGGCGCACTTGATCTTGTAGTTGCCATCAGCGATTACCTGCGATTTGAGACGGAAAGTAGGTAGGCCATCAATCTGACTGCGAGGAGGAATGGTATCTGAAGTCATGCTGATTGTTGGGACGCTTAGCTCTCCGTGCGGTATGAGGAAGTGTAAAGTAAGAAGAGTTTGCCCGGTGCGCTTCAACGAGATGCATTTATATGCGTACAACCGGCGCATTCCACTGTTGAGCTACCTCAACAGGGCGCTCTGTATTCAGCCGAATCCTTCGGTTCCAGGCTCTTTGTGGCGGCGTGGCGCGAAGCGGGCGAAGTATGGCTGCATGATTCGATGAGGTCCCCAAAGAGGCTACTACCGGGCAGAGGTACCAGGCGATGGTTATGCAGTCGAGGTACGCTTTGGACCCCGACATGCATGAATTGTTATCAGGGCCCGTACTTGCCCAATAAGCATTTAGATGCTGTGTAACTCTTCAGCAAGCCTCTGGTCTGACTTCGTCTATTTGCGTTTAGTTGAGAGTGTCGGTGTGCGGAACGATCGTGCGTGGAAGGGTCGAGCCGCTCCGCCAACGGTATGTGATCTGAGAAGACTTGCATATTGATCGCTTAAAGTGGGTCCGGAACATCGTACTAGATTCCTTTTGCATCCCGGGTCTAGAGGAATACGCGACACAGCTGAAGAAGCTCACCGATGTTTCTGTCAGAGGATGGCCTCAGCTACTCCACACGCGTCTCCGCACCGGCTGAGAAGGCGGGGCCTTCTGAAATGATAAAATTCAGTCCGCACACGGACTCTACATGAAAGGGATGTGAAGTTTTCAACGTGGAATCAGATGGTCCATGATAGATTTGTTGCGCCGAAATGTGAGTCCTATCACGGTGGGCTGCGCGCCGAGTGGCGGCTTAGAACTTGTTGAGTGTCCGAGTCGGTGGGCGTGCGTTGGCCGTGGTATGATGTTGCATCGAGTAGCGCGCGAGTTATCTTCGTGTCGACGGCGACAGTAAAGATGTTGTAGAAGTGATGGAGTGTTGATGGATGTGTACACTAGTGCCGTTGCTGGCATTGGCTGGTTCACTAATCGCGTCCAAACCGGGGAGGCGGGCCCTACCAATCAGGTATGAATATTTCCTTCCCCCCCGAGCAACGTGCGACGATAGGCCTTGATGGATAAATAAACACCGCTAGGCAACGACATTCGAAATCCCGCAGTCCAAAAGTGCGGACCTACGCAAGGAGATATAAATACAATTCAATCCTCCATCTCCAAAGCTACCAAACTCACTCTTGATCCCGTCGCCGAGCTGTTACCCCGCCTTGAACCATGGAAACCGTGCAATCTTCGACCCTCTTAGCTATACCCCGAGAACTCCGCGACCATATTTACTCGTACCTCGCCCTACCCGAATACGTATATACTTCCAGCAGCGAACCACAGAAGGCCCGTCGTGGAAAGCGCGATGAAGACCCAGAGCCCTGGATTGACGCCCGGGTTTACCTCCCAGCCCGACCACCACCGAATCTGCTTGCAACATGTCGGCAAACACGCCAGGAATGCCTGGAATCCTATACCTACAGCTTGAACTCGTTGCTGCCCTCCAAGATCGTCAACAAAAACAACACACAAGCTTTCAGACATGCGCGAAGGATCAACCGGGATTTCGCCGAGCGAGCCGAGCGACGCCACGACATTGATGCTGTGCGCATCACGCTGGAAGTACTCCAACAGATCCGTGGCCCCACTGGCTTCCATGTCCCAGAGCGCACGCAGCTGTCTCGCACCTTTCACGATCTGCTGCCCTTGCTAAAGGGCATCAAACGGATCAAGTTCACTGTGTGGCCCGGCTACGACTGGTGGAATCCAGTGAAGCCAGCAGTTCGGATGATGCGGATTCAAAAGGCAAAGTTCAGACGGACCACGTCCGATCAGCAAGACATATTGGAAGAGCCTGGGAAATGGGTGCCTGCCGGCCCGGGCTCGGATACGCCACAGATTCCGGAAGAGCCCGATGCTTTGTCTGCGTCCATTGACCGAGTATTGGAGCATCTGCCGCATGTGGAAGAAATCGAAGTGGATGTCATTATGCACATCTTCGCCTACTTCAATTGGGACTTGCCTGACAACAAGTGGGAACCCCTTCGGGAATGGCTAGACGGGCCGTTGTGCTCTCGGCCTGGCCTCAAGAGCGTGCAGCGTAGACTGATCGTCGACAGCGGGCAAGGGGACTCCGAGTCGGCTGTCTTCCTTCGACAGGTTGAGATTCTTGAGGAAAGGACGAATATGGTGGAAGTCAAGCGAGGGGCGATTGATATACCAGAGAATTGGAATATTGTGGAAAAGATGGAGGAGCCACCGTTCACCGACACGTTTGAGCGTCCGGATTACACACCTCCAGCTCCAGAGACCCTCGCGGGCTCTCTCTCAACGGTCAAAATCTAGTCCTGCCCATACGACCAATGAATTGTCTACCAAGTAGTTACTAGAGATGTTCCAACCAGCGCTCGTGCTCTCCTTCACACACGCACTCATTTCACAACCAGACTATACCCCGTCGTCGTCAACACCGCCCCACTCCCCGTAAACGGCTCCGTCCCCGCTCCAACACTCTGCAAGATCTGACTCCCCGGCAACCCCTGACTGCTCATCAAATACTTCACAAACTCCATCAAATCCCCGCTAAAGCTCGCCACCTGCCCACTCGCCACCACAAAACTAAACACCGTCATCTGCCCATTCATCCCCTTGTACAGCTTCCAGCTCTTCCCCGCCAACGTCACGGTCGCAATCGGACTCCCCGTCGCAGAAATCGGTCCCGCGCCACCAAGCGCAGCCAACCAAATCATGACCTCGTACTGTGCGGAGCCGGTAGCGGTGGACGAGGTGAAGAGATCGTATGCTACGTTCGCGATCAACGAGGTGCCGGTGTATGTCCAGGACCATGTCGATACCATGGAGGAGAGGGAGGAGAGCGATTTGGGAGTTATTGTCGTGACGACGTTGGCGTAGGATTTCACGCTGTAGGGGCCGCCGGCCCAGCTCCATTTCGTGTGCCATTTTAGGGTGTTGCTGCTGAGGCTGTCGACGCCGGTGCATTGCGAGCCAGAGCTGGCGGCAGATTGGCCCCAGAGGTTCTTGGGAGGTTAGTAGGCAGTTGTGGGTGGGGTTGGGACGGGAGTATGTACGTTGTATATAGTGTAGCTTCCTGTTGCTGTAGAGTCCCATTGTCCGCAGAAGTCGGCCCGTTTCTCGATTGTTGGCGTGGGTGTCGCAAGGGCAACTGATGCCGCGCTGGCCAGTGATGTGAGAGTGGATATCTTCATGATGGGGTTGCTATATAGAGAACGGACAGAAAGGCGTTGGAATGGCCATGGATTCCAAGATTTGTACCCTCCTTATACGCTTTGCCCTTCTATTGTGCTCGTCGCTTTCCACTCCTGACTGACGGAGAAATTGTGTTCATCCATCGCCGATGTTTCGAGTAGTAGCCGCACACGAATCTGTCGAGTCCATCGAACCCAATGACGATGTGAATTCCTACGGCAGCTTTCCTCTTTCCGTAAGGTGTTGTACTGCATGCGGGCGCTAGGCAAAATTGCGGTTGCTCGGTGCGGGTTCTCCCACATCGATCGCCGTTACTGGAGTCAATTCCCCGCTGCTTAATTAAAGTGTTAATATACATGAATAACACCAGGAGTTTAGATTTAAATTTTTCCAGGTAACAGAAAAGTCCAAGACTCGGTAGGGGAGCTTCTAGCAGCGTGTATCCAAGGCTTGCCCAAATGCCCAATTGAGCTATTGTGGGAAGGCGAAAACCAAAAACTATGCAACGAAAATACCTATATCATCAGACTAGTTGCCCTGATTCAATCATACGAACAGCTTGTAGAAGAAGTACACCACATACACCAACGCCGTAAGAATCGGATGCGACCAAGTGGGGAGGTCAGCCTTCGCATGCCGCAATATATACGACTCGATAGAAGTCCTGGGTGCTCCAGGGGTGAAAAGAAGGTCATTCATGGATCCCTCGGTTTTGAGCGCTTGCTTCTTCGCAAACGCCCACATCTCTTCCTCATACTTAGCAATGTACTCATCCAGCTCATCTTCCTTGCCAGAACTTGTGTAGTCGGTGATTGCGCGTGACAGAAGCATGGCGTCGTAGAAAGCTGTATTCACCCCGATGCCAGCAAATGGTGTTGTGAGATGTGCCGCGTCTCCGAGAAGCGTGATGCCCTTCCTGTGCTCCCATGTGAAGCCAACCGGCAACATGTAGAGGTTTCTCCATTGGACGGGGCCTTGTGCACTTTCGAATATATTCTGGAGTTCGGGAGACCAGTCGGCCAGTTTTTTTCGCAGCTGCTCTTTGACGACGTCCAGATTCGTGACGTCGAAACCGCAGGTTCTTGCATAGTCCTCTGGGTAATGCGCCCAGAATGAGCTGTGTATACTGCCGTCCCCGAGCTGCTGAGCAGTCATCATCATGCCATCGCTCACACAGAACACCGACCCTCGATTGGCAAGTTTGTACACCTCGGGCGCTGTGCTCGCTGCATCGGGTATCGTCAAGCTGTATCCTCCAAGACCCACGTACATGGGCTTCTCCGATGACAACAGATTCCTTGTCTTGCTGAATGCGCCGTCCGCTCCAACGACCAGATCGAAGCCCCTCTCCACCTCCCCGTTTTCAAACACTAGCGAAAGATCATGGTCCACTCTCTTCAGCCTATACCCCCATCTCACAATTCCCTCGGGCAAGCTTTCCATGAGCATCTTCCGCAGCGCCGATCTATCAATCTCGGGCGCTTCGTGCATGGCGTTCTGCTTGCCTTGCTTGCTTGGTGAGCGCTTCAACCAGCCTCGCCGGTTCTTATCGCATAGGAGTAAAAACTCGCCATCGTATCGCGCGAGGTTGAGAAATTCAGAGAAGAGACCAGCTTCCTTGATGGCTGTGAGACCGGTGCGGGCTCTTAGATCGAGGGTGCCGCCTTGAGAGCGGTAGTCGATAGAGGTTTCGCCTTCGAAGATGGTGCATGGGATGTTCTGGCGGTGGAGGAGGCGTGCAAGCATGCAGCCGCCGGGACCGGCGCCGATGATTGCGATTTTGGGGGTCATACTGTCTTCTGTGGAGGAGTGTGCGTGAAAAAGAAGTCTCTTTCGGAAGCTGTGCTCGAAAGGTTCTTTCCAAAGGACGTCCTGGCCTCTTTATACTTCCAGCCGTTCCCCGCATCAAATCTGATTGCAGTAGTTGCATCCTCTTCCAACATGCATCGAGCAGAAACTTTGAGGACGTTCGGCAACCTGAGCCATGTCGTGTGTAGCCTTGCTCCCTTGTTCTATTGCTGGCTAGATGTGAGCTGTCGCGGTTAGCAGGGTGCATACGGGGAATACGAGGCCTATAATGGCTTTCATTGGCCCCCGGGCGAGTCTATGCTCCCAGGCTTGAACTGCGACCGCTCGCAAAGCCGCATTTTCGCACAGAGTACCGCAATGAGCATAAGAGTAGGTCGGAAGTTGCGCAACGGATCACTCGCTGTGTTGCGATGACGCGCAAGCCTGCTTCTTAGTAATCGACGGCGTGCTCCGGAACCGAAACTACTCTTCAAAATCACATGTGTCACGACCCTCTCCTTCAATATTGCGTCCTTCACGAGATATGTATACACCTGCCACAAGCGGATGGTCCACGCCTTAGCAATTTCAAGCTTTGTCAAGCTTCCGTGCACACGATGTCCACGCAGCGCTCCTCGGCCCAACGCACCAATAGCATCTCCGCATTCGCCCACACCCTCGATCACGTCCGCGATGAGGCCTTCCGTTCGAACTGTAGCTCCCACGTTTTCTCCGATGGGCAAATCAGAAAAAAGCAGATACCGATGACGATGGATGAATATGCAACCCCGCAGCTTTGGATAGAATGCCATCCTGCTTCTGGCGTTAAACGAGCAGCCAAATCCCCAGCGGCCGGGTTTTTGCGAGCATCCTGCGAGCATCAACATAAGCATGCTACAAGCTGGGGTGCTGATTGGGCTTCACCCGCGTGGTAGGAGCCGTGCCTGCTGAGCATGACGCATCTCACACGGAAAAAGGTAAGGTGGTAGCTATGAGAGCTCCTGTAGCTTGGAGCTCTGGTAGGGGTACAAAAAAGCCCAGGAGCCCGGTAGGCTTTCTCCTTAAGCTCTGTCAAACACATTTGGCATCTCGTTAAAGAGTCAATTGCAAATATGAAGCTTCAATTGCTCTCCACACTCTCGTTGGTCGCTGTGACTTATGCGAGTTGGACCAAAAACATCAATTATCGTTCTCCCTCCGAGCACCACCCCTCTCTTGGTATCTCAATTCGAAAGGTGGTGAAGAGAAATAACCCCTCGAGTCCGTGGAACCCATCACAGCTGAACTTTACACATGGCGTAGCTTCAGGAGATCCATACTCTGACAGCGTCATTCTATGGACCCGAATCAGCCCTACGGCGGATAACGACAAGTCGAACACAACCGTCTCCGGGTACGTGCAGCTGTTCGATCATGACAACGAGAAATTCGTTTCAGTGTCCACGGCACCCGTCTGCGTCGAGTACAAGATATCAGAGGACAAGGGATTCGGATCGACTTGCGACTCTGGCAAGGTCTATACTAGCTCTGATGTAGACTACACGGTCAAGGTAAAGTAGTCTGTCTTAGAAGAGCCTACATAGCTGATTCAAGATCAGGTTGAAGCCAAGAACCTCAAAGCGTATACCACGTATTACTACCAATTTAACGTTTGCAATTCGGACAACAAGTCGCCTGTGGGAAGGACTAAAACCACTCCCAAGGCGGACGACGACGTCAGCAAAGTTGGCATCGCCGTGTACTCCTGCTCCAACTACCCCTTCGGCTACTTCAATGCGTATGGAAACCCAGTGCGAAAGGTATGCTGGTTTCCTCCGTCCAAGTAGCTCAAGTTACTAACAGCAGCACAGGACTCCGTCGACTACGTGATCCACCTTGGCGACTACATCTACGAGTACGCGAACGGGGAATATGGCTGGGGTCAAAGCATTGGACGCGTTCCCCAGCCGGACCGACAGATCTTCACTTTATACGATTACAGAAAGCGCCACGCCACATACCGAACCGACTTAGACCTTGTCGCCAGTACCCAGAACTTCCCCTGGATTCCCGTCTGGGTATGAACTTACCCTGCGTACCTCAACCGCGAGCTAATCGAGTGCAGGATGATCACGAAGTCGCCGACAACGTCTACCGCGACGGTACCTCGGAAATGAACAACACCGAAGCCACCTTCATCGAGGACGGAGGCGTAGCCTTCGACCAGCGCAAAATGAACGCGGTCCGCGCCTACTTCGAGTGGATGCCCATCCGCCAAGTCGAGATGGACGACAACCTGCGCATCTGGCGCAGCTTCAGCATCGGGAAGCTCTTCGACCTCATCATGCTTGACACGCGCAACTACGACCGCTCCATCACCGACCTCTACTGGAACACGGACTATGTCCATGCCATTTCGAACGACGCCGGCCGATCCCTCATGGGCCCGCGCCAGGAGAACTGGTTCTACGACCAGCTGAGCAAGTCCGCAGAACGTGGCGCCACATGGCGTATAGTCGGTTCGCAGATCGTGTTCAGTCGCCTTAACGAGAGCGCGGCATACGGTGACGAGAATCCATTCGATTACGATGCATGGGATGGGTATATGTCGAACAAGAACCGCACGTTGAACCATCTTTATAGTAACAATATCGGCAACAACATCTTCCTCGCGGGAGACAGCCACGCCTCTTGGGTCAGCGATCTCGTCTGGCTCGACGAGAAGCCGTACGACAAGGTCACCGGCGAAGGCAGCATTGGCGTGGAATTTGCTGGCTCCGCCGTGACATCGCCTTGTCCGTACGGCCAGAACATTTCCCTCACCACCGCGAACAATTACTCTTCGTGGCTACAGAACGCCAATGACGAGCTGCAGTGGCAGGACCTGTACTATCGCGGATACTACGAGCTTCATATCAGCGCCGATGAAGTCGATGCGCGCTTCTTCGGCTTGCCGACCGTGGTGAGCCGTAATAACTGGGAGATCCCGATTGCGAATTTCACAGTGAAAAGTGGCGCGAATAAGCTGCAGAGGCCGGTTGGTGGCGGTATTGTGGAGAGCGGGAGCTTGAAGGGCGGCAAGACAGTGCAGACTAATGCTACCATTGATACCGGGAATGGGACTTGGTTTGTTAGCCAGGCGCCTGTGGAGGATTTGTAGATATCTGGCGATGGTGCGCAAAAGTATATATACTAGAAGGAAGTTTAGCAGAACATGTACATCAAGCTTCATTCATGCGTGCTGCTCTGCAATGTGTAATTATCTCGTCAATCGAGTGGCTTTGGCGTGCCTTCCTCATCTAGCGTGTGCCTGTGTGTGTTTACAAGTCATCAAGTGAAAGCTCAAATGACTACAACAAACGCTCGCCCACAGCAACGCCGTTCACTTGCGCAACGCACCACGTATACAGCGAGACCTTTTTTACTTCTTTCGTACTGTCGATCTAATTAGCGCCCTATATATATCACTTAAACCCAAAAATTTCTCAGATGCAATGGTCCAAGATGTTTGCTACAGTTAGTAGGTCTAGGTCTATCCTGGGACTTGAGGTCTCTCGATTCCGTTTCCGAAAGCTGTAGTCCCTTGCCATTGCATCTCTTTTTTGCTCATGCGTAGGATGAAGTTTCCGGTTGCCGTGGGTTCGAGTACCACCCTTGTCAGACCTTTTTGTGTATCCTTTTGGCCGTTTTGGAGGGATTTTATGCGAGACTTCGGTGAAAGGACCATAATGATATCAACATTTATAGTATTGTTACGAACGAGCTGCTTCGAGCCGACGGCTCTTCTATGCGCAAGGTTCGGAAGCATACCAACATTGTCCCCCGGAATTTTTTTTAGCAGCTTGGTATGTATATCAAACCTCCGATAATGCCGCTAGACTACATTCTCGCAACGACGCATGACAGCGAGGAATCGTTCACTCCAGCTCCGATCCACTTCGTCAGAGGCGGCGGCAGAGGCGGCACAGGTGGCACAGGTGTCGCTTCCTCTCGGTATCCATCAAGCAGGGACCACCCTGTGTCCAGACCGCCTCTCTCAACCTTCAACACATCGTGAGATTTCCCGCTGGCAGACATGCACCCGCCTCCTCACCGCTCATCTTCCCCAAACCCCAGCGATTTATTCCCAACCCATCCTGCATTTGCAGCTCGGCCCGCTGTCAGCCGCCCAAGTTCCCCCTCACTGGAATTTTCCGGCCGCTTGTCCTGAACGAGCTAGGAGAGTGAAAATCCGCGACTATACTTGGGCATGAATGCACGCAGGCCATCATGCGCTCCTTGCTAGCTTGGGGGCGTTCACCGTATATCGTCGCACATCAGGGCACGATTATTCCATATTCGGGCACCCTTGCCCTGAGTATAGGAATTTCTGAGGTCCAATGCCGATATGAAATGAAGAAGAGCAGGCGGAGGATGGAGAGAGTTTCATTATCCTTCGCGTTGCTCCGAGTGGAATGCCGGTTTCTGCGAAACTACAGCGGAGATATCCGACCCTCTGGGGAACTACTCTTATCATACTTATCCCCGTAATCGGCGAGCTCTGCGCAGGAACCACAAAGTCGATCCTGGCTGAGAAAGTGCCGAAACCCCCACGACCCACAATATTTGCTGCAACGGGCAAGTTCAGAGCCTCTTATGCAGTCATTGCCGGTCATTATTTGAGTGCTAACAGACCGACGAATCTAGCTGGCAGCAGTTATATTGCAATGCTGGATATACATCCAGCAGGCAAGGGACAGCCAACACCTACGCAACAAAAGCAGCACCTACAGCGCTGCATCTTCCCGCTCCGCTTGCAAAAGCCAGCTAGGGTGTCCAACTAACAAAGACCGTGCAGGAGAAAGCGTCCGAGCCCCTGCGGATCCTCCCGCATCACGATGGCCATGGCTCCAGTCACAGGAACCAATCCCGACTAGCACCCGTCCAGGGTCCTGGGCTTCTTCACCAGGCCGGCCACGAGCAGCGAGTCAGTCGACCCATATTTTCCCCATTCCTCGCAGTCAGTGGCTGGCTCAGCGTTCCCCAAGTCTCACCTTGCTCCTTGCTTTTTGGCTGATCGGGCCCTTAGACATCGAGTTCTTGTTATCTGACGTCGAAGGCCCGCCGTGGTGCCTGCGCTTTGGATCAGATGTCGCACAGGATGGGACGGAAGTTCGACAAACACCAGATTCTGCGCCAGAAGGATCCCTGGGAGGTCGCGAGAAATGTCTTCGATATCGCACTGGAGTTTGCGCTGCTAGGGTACGTGGAGAAGGCCACTAAGCTGTATAATCTGTTTGAGAGCTTTGCGTCTGGATGTAAGAGGTCGTGGAGTCCTGGGTTGTATTTTGCGTGGGAGGCGACGGGATTGTGGCCGGACTCGATACCCGCCGAGGAACGGACACCGGAGTTCTTGAGCAAGATGGAGACGGAGCGCATAGTGTGGAAGAGGGAAACGCATATGTCGGACGAGGGATTGGATAAGCTGATAACAACGGCAACTGGTGTGGGCATAACGAATGCGTGGGGCGAGGCGGAGGTGAAGCCCGAGGATCTGGCTGTTGCTATGGATCTGGCGCTGTACATGAACAGGAGAGAAAAAGCTTTGGATATCATGCAAGTCGTCGCGGACAACTTCAACGTGGCCTGGCTGGAGCTGTCCAAATCGCGACAGGCTTGGCGCTACCTGAAGCATCGAGCACTTGCAAGGACAATAGAGGTGGATGAAGAGAAGCTTGAGGCGTTCTTCACGGAAGTGTATGCGACGTTCAAGGAGAGACTGGAGAAGGGAGCAGCGAGAGTGTTCAAAGACGTACCTATGAAGGAACTGGTCAAGATGTGTAACGACAACACGATCAAGAATGCCGTGTGGGAGGAAATGGAGATAGAAGACCCGGATAATCCTCCAGAAACCATACTCCACGCGGGTGCCTCAGAATCCGAGATCAAGGAGCTCGAAGCACGAATCGGACACTCGCTCCCCACTGACTTCAAAGAGTTCTTGTCCTCAACAAACGGCATGGATACCTTCTGGAACGGCTTCTTCGGCGAGCCGCGCCTCCTCTCCACCTCCGAGATCGACATCTTCGATGCTTCCGAACAGCAAGAAGCGTGGGAAGAAGCCGCCGTCCAAATCGGCTTCGCTACCAACATGAGCATCAAGCCCAACTTTCCACGCCTGACGCGCGTCATCCAGATCAACGGCGGCCGGGAAGACACGAAATTCGTGTGGTTATTGGAGCCGGAGGTGGCGCGGGCTATGGGCGCTGCCTTCTTCGCAGCCTGGCAAGCTTTACCGCCGGACGAGCATGAGCATATCAAGAAGCTGCTGGACTACTTTCATGCGGGGAGGACGAGTGCGGCTGAAGTCGATTGGCAGGTGGCGGTCTGGTGTCCGGGAACGCTGTCACTGGATAGCTATAATTCGTTTAGGGAGTATGCCGAGCTGATGACGGGGGATACGGCGAATGCGGACATCTTGGATGAGGAGGATGGGCAGGGGAGGCTGTTGCATAGTCATGATATATTTACGTATCAGCTGCGTTAGGATGGCGACTTGGGTGGACTAAGCGTTTGATAGAGTCTTCGCCGTGCTTTGGGCATGATTTCGAAGGCTAGGCTGCTTGCTCATCCATGGTTCTCTGCGTGGTTTGAGCTGTTTGGCGTCCATCGGGTATTGGCGCTGGTGACTAGGCGAGTGGCGAGGTGGTGAGGCGTATAGTTATCGGGCATTCAATGGTGATTTCTTCGTAACGCATGCCGGTTCAATGTAGCATGGCTTAAGATGCAGGTACTGGGTACCTCTGCTGGTGGCTGTCACAAAATACTTTTATTGGAGGAGGCTGGTGCCCAAGCATGACGATGCACAGAGCGGGGGTTTGTGGGACCGTCGAACGCGGCTTCAAAGAAACGTTCGTGCGCAACAACCATCTGCTTCCACCTCCACTGCCACGTCGCGCTTGCCCTCGTCCTAGTTACCGTATCGCCTCGGAGATGCGCAAAAGACTCGTGAGTTGGAGATCAATCTACGCATTCGCAATTGCGTCCGTGACACACACGCCGCCGACCTGAGAATACGCACGCAGCCACGACACACACACATACACACACACACAC
>JAFHBV010000064.1:0-108144 GCA_019022785.1 Pseudomonodictys pantanalensis
TCAGGTTTAGCCGACCGCGGGGTAATTCCGCACCGACCACCGACGACTTTGCCCAAAAATTTCGGGCGCCGCTGAAAAGTGCACCAACAACCCCCAATCGCGAGAGAGCCACGATGAAGCGCCNGAGAACTGACCAAACGAAGGCGGCGCATACAGCGCACAAGCGCCAGAAGACCACCCAGAAGCCACCCGTTTCGAACGCGCATCGCCGAAAAATCCGCCTCGACGAACTACCATGGAAGCAGGTGTCCATGCCCGATCGATTGGAGGATTTCGAAGGATTCTATGGGCTCGAAGAGATTGAAGATGTAGAAGTGGTGAAAGATTCGGCGTCTGGTCAAATATCTTTTGGGACAACAAAGACGGAGGAGGAGCTTGCTCGACGGAGACAAGAGGCAGAAGCGGCAAGCAGGGCAGCCGATGAGGCTTTGCAGGCGCAATTATTCCAAGATGGCGAAGAGGATGAAAAAATCAGCGAGGAGTCATCTTGGGAAGGCTTTAGTGATGGTGAAGAGCAGACAAATGGGCTTGAGGAAAACGGAGAGAGAAATAATGAGGGAGAGGATACCGACAAAGAAGAAATGGCACCGAAAAGGAAGCAGAAGAAATCCGACAACAAAGCTTCAAAGGGCTCTGTTGCCCAAAATGGGAGCGGCGCCTTCGATATACTTGCCGATCGGTCAGAAGACGAAGATGATGAAGAGGTGGATATTTCCGCTTGGAGCGACTTAAATTTGTCTTCCGAAATATTGAATGCTGTCTCCAAGCTCAAATTCGCGCGACCTACATCCATCCAATCATCCGCGATACCCGAGATCATGGCCGGTCGAGATGTCATTGGAAAGGCTTCAACAGGCTCCGGAAAGACTCTCGCCTTCGGCATACCCATCATAGAGTCGTATCTCAGCTCCAAAACCAAACACAAACCCAAGTCGCCCCTGGCCCTCATAATATCGCCTACGCGCGAGCTTGCACACCAACTGTCGGCGCATTTGGAGGCTCTGTGCACAAAAGGCGACTTCGACGCGCCATCGATCGCCACTATCACTGGTGGGCTCTCCGTACAGAAACAGCGACGTCTATTGGAGAAGGCAGATATCGTCGTTGGCACACCTGGCCGCTTGTGGGAAGTCATCAGCAGCGGTCAAGGGCTACTTGATTCCTTCAAGAAGATAAGCTTTCTGGTCATCGACGAAGCGGATAGGCTGCTCAGTCAGGGACATTACAAAGAGCTTGGAGAGATTCTGAACGTCCTGGACCGTGCAGACGAGACCGACGAGACCGACGAGACGGCAGCACCAAAACCCACCGCTCAAACCGAACAACAGACTCTGGTGTTCTCCGCTACATTCCACAAGGGCCTTCAGCAGAAGCTCGCAGGCAAGATACCCAAGGGCGGCGACCTGATGAACACACAAGAATCCATGGAATACCTCCTCAAGAAACTGCATTTCCGAGAAGAGAAGCCCAAATTCATCGACGCCAACCCCACCACCCAAATGGCCAGCGGTCTCAAAGAAGGCCTAATCGAATGCGCCGGCACCGAGAAAGATCTCTTCCTCTACACTCTACTCCTCCTGCACCCCAAACAGCGCACCCTTATCTTCACCAACTCCGTCGCCGCCGTCCGTCGCCTGACGCCTTTCCTGCAGAACCTCGACCTCCCCGCCCTCTCACTCCACTCGGGCATGCCTCAAAAAGCGCGCCTCCGATCCGTCGAACGCTTCACAGAGCGCCCTGGCTCCATCCTCGTCGCAACCGACGTCGCAGCCCGAGGTCTCGACATCCCGGGCGTGGAACTAATCATTCACTACCACCTCCCCCGCGCCGCAGACACGTACGTGCACCGCTCCGGACGCACCGCCCGCGCAGACTCATCCGGACGAAGCATCCTCATCTGCGCGCCCGAAGAAGTCGCCGGCGTGCGTCGTCTCGTCGCGAAGGTCCACGCGCGCTCCGAAGAAGGCACAAAACCCAAAAAGACGGCGTACTTCATCCGAACCCTTGACGTCGATCGCCGCATCGTCTCCCGTCTGAAACCCAGAGCTACTCTCGCGAAAAAACTCGCCGACGCCGTTATCGCAAAGGAGAAAAAACATACCGAAAACGACTGGATGCGCGAGGCCGCCGAGGAGCTGGGTGTGGATTACGACAGTGAGACCTTTGACAGTGAGGGTAAAGGGCGCCGAGGCCGTGGGTCTGGACGGAAGAAGAAGGAGAAAGAGGCGAGGGAAATGACTAAGCGCGACATGCAGGCCCTTAGGGCGGAGCTGAAGGGGCTGTTGAGCCAGAAGGTGAATGCGGGTGTTAGTACAAAGTATCTGACTAGTGGTGGCATTGATGTGGGTGCGTTGATGAGGGGTGAAGGGAATCCGAACTTTTTGGGGCATGTTGGAGGGCTGTTTGATGATGAGGAGTGAGGGGAGTGTCCTGGGAGTGTGGTGGTTTTGGGTCGAGGGCGGGCTATTGATGGTGAGATAGAAGGTCTAATTGGTAGTGTTTGCACTCTCACCCCAAGAACGGGCGATCCGGCAGCCCTGCAGAGTAGGGCTCCAAGCTGAAAAGCGCTCCCTAAAAGGGCGGGGAATACAGAGATCTTGGAGAGTTTTCAGGCTTGTGCTTGTGAAAGGTATGTGTGTATATTAATCTGCAATCAGCATTTGACCGCAGCGAACCCCCTTTCATACTTTGAACGAACATGGAACAGACCGAAAGTACCTCGTCATTGCATACTGCGTCCTAATAACTAAGTCACACTCTTGACGTAGATAGAGCCATGTACAACATAACCGAGCCAAGTACTAATATCATACCCAAATATGCCATGCTACATTTCACCAAAACGCCACGCTAAACCCACAACCCAACAAAACCTCAAAACCAATAACGCCATTTTCAAAAACAAAGACTCAAACAAAATACGTGGTCACAGTACAACTCACTGCGGAGGCAAACACTTCCCCAACCCCTCCACCCCCCTCTTAGCAGCAACAACATGCCACGGCACGGTCCCATGCCTCGTCCCCCACATGCCCTTCAACCTCGCCAACAGCCCCAAACCCCTAAACTGAATCAACACCTCCCTAATCAGATTCTCCGCCGCAGCCCGCGTCTGCGGCGTAGGCGTCCACGTCAAACTGCTATAGCTCCGTTCCTGCGGCGCCGGCTGCCCGCCCTGGCCCTGCGCCATCCCGCCTTGTCCGAGGCCGGCTTGTCCCAAGCCACCGGGACTGATGCCATCAGAAGAGCCCGAAGGCGGAAAGGGCGTTGTCGCTGCGCGGGTGGGGTTTACGGCGCCCATCCAAAGGATGTTCACTGCGACGACGAGGGGGCCGAGGCTGGGGTCGGGTGAGAAGGGAGCGGTTGGTGTGGTGGTGGAGAGGCCGCGTTTTACGAGGAGGCCGGAGATGAGTGCGGGCCGGAATTCGTTTGTGGAGTTTGAATTGTGCATGCGGTGTGCGAGGATGATGCCCCATGTTTCGTCTGTGGCGTCGACGAGGCGGGCGTCGGGGTCGTCGGAGGGGTCGGTGATTGTTTCCGCTGACGGGGTGGCGGCGGGTGTGAGGCCATGTTCGGGGGAGACGCCTGCTTGTGGTGTTGAGACTGGTGTGTTGCCTGCTGGGTTTGCCGAGGGTGCGGGATTTGGGGAGGGTTTCGTGGGTGAGAGACGGAGGGGAGGGTCGACGTCGACGGTCATTAAAGTGATGAAGAGGTTGAGCTGTGTGGGACACGAGACGAGGAAGACCCATGCCTCGAGCTCCTCTCTGTCCATGACGCCTGCTTTGGCGAGGCAGACACGCCATGTTACTTTCCGGGACGTGAGGATCTCGATTGTGGTTTGCCATATCTCTTTGGCTATCTCGCCGAACGTGCGTGTGCCGAGATTGTACGAGACGACGGCTTGTGATTTACCCGAGGTATCAGTCCATGCCGCTGTGACCCACGCCCCGTCGAGGCTGATGGCATAGCCTAGATGCATGTACGAGTTCTCGCGGAGGAGATCTTGTGGAGGCTCTGCATTCAGCTTGAATGGAATTGAGCGGGGAATGGTTTCCTCGAGCTGGAAGGACGGCGCCGTAAAAATATTAAGGGGTATCTTGTCGTCACTGCGGGCGCTTGGAGGACATCGATCGAAGACTTCGCGTGCAAGGTTGATGTATACACTCGAATCCAAGATGACGGGAACCTCGGGTGAAGCCACGTACTTGATTGGCACGACCTGGAGAACTAGGTCAGGCTTCTGAATATCAGACCGTCCAGGCGCACTTTGGCCATAGGCTTGGAAAAGCGACCAGAATGCGGAGCACAATTCCCACAAGGCGGAAGGCTTCTCGAAGGGATCGATCATGTAGATGACAAACGCATCGATCTTCGTGTTCTCTTTGTCTCGCATCTGGGAATGTTTCGCACCGAGTAGCTTTCCTAGTTGAAGGCAAGTGTCGCGGAGTGCTTTGAACGCAGACTTTTGAGATAAAGGTGCAGTGACCTTGCAAGGCACGAGACCCCCTTCGTACTCCGGTACAGTCTCCACCCTGGCGTGGCTTCCCAGTCGGCAGCCGTCGAAAGCAAGCTGGACGCTGAGAAGGAAGTTCTCAACGCAAGGTCGCAGCGAATCGCTGTGGGGATATATTGCGAAAGCAACAATGTTCTTAGCTGCGCTGCTTGGATGCAGTCCTAAGGTGTCCCAGAAAGGTAGCGCTGGAGGGAGCATGTCCCACAGGGTATCTGCTCGCCGCACCCTTATGTATGGTGGAGTGAGCGGAAGTATGTGATGGCCCAGGGCTGTTGGAGTATCGTGCGGCTTTCGGGGAGGTGCCCTCTGCTGCCCTTTCGCCTGCGGCGGTAGCTCGGGATATAGGTCATGAAACGAGATGTAATCCGACGTGTTGCAATCCGCTGCTTTTGGGAAGATGGATTTGATCGCAGACTGCCATTTCGACTCTGTAGGGTTTTGCGGCGCGGCCAGATCCAGGCCGGGTGCTAGGCCTTCTTGCAGTAGATCAAGAGTGGCAGATACGATTTGATCAGTGACTATTTGGGCCACAGCGATGCTATCCTTTCCTGATAGACCCTTCTCTTCGGGAGGCGGCAAGCTCAGGTCGGGTTGAGAAGTGGGCGTACTCGGCATGGAGGACACGATCGGAGAGAATGCGGGTATCATGTATCGTGTGCCGTTCGAGGGTAATTCTCTAGGGGCAGGCAGTCGGACCAGTGGCCAATCCCACGTGTTTGGCTCCAAGAACATCAAGCTAGAGTCGTCGATCTGAAGACTAGAAATGTCCGAATACTCGCCACCGAGCGATTCTGCAAAAGAGGTGACTGATAGCGGGGTTGAGTTGCCCTCAGTAGGTAATTTGCGCTTTACTGGAACGATCATCCCCATCGATAGCGGCAGCGGACCAACTGTTGTGTCTCCATCGGAGTCATCCTCGACAGATGATGCCTCACTCGACGTGTCGGACTCATCGCTATCCTCTTGTATGACGGATGGCGTTGTAGGCAATCCCGTGGTAGATGCCACTCCAATGGCGTAGCGGAGCTTTGTTAGAAGAGGCAAGTCCCTCAGGCTTTTGGGCCGACGAGGGTCAGTTATGGGTGGTGCATCGTCTTCTTTTTTTGGCTTTTGGCGTGGAAAGCTGAAGCGCCCGTCCTGATACTTTGCATCAGACAGACTCATTTTGCGACTGAAGCTTAGAGGATCAAAGATGCTGTCGCGATGGCGCTCGGCGACTTGATTCCGTGGGGTTTGTGGGATGGGCTTGCGCTTAGGTGAGGGAAACAAAACTTTCTCGATGACTCCTGGGCTCAGCGGAGGCGTGGATCCCCTGATGTTTGGGGCAGTGGCTTGCTTCTGTGATATTGCGGTTGGTGGAGGTACTGTGGCTACGTCTGGCTGCTCAACAGGTTGTTTGGCCTTCAATGGCTCGCATTTTGGAGGGAGGGCGCTTTCCACCAATGCCGCAGAGGCCGTAGCCAGGGCATCTTCTAACGCTGCCATCGGATCTGACATTTCTTCTTTTACCTCTTTAACTTCTAGACTTGGTGCGGGTTCTTGAGGCACGTCCTTGGCGATAGCTTTTTCCTGTTTGATCTTGCTCTCTTCTTCGCGCGGAGCATCCGTCATCTCGATGTCTTCAGCGTCCGGTTCGTCAAAAAAGTTGAAGTCGGCGTCTGTTATCCCGTTGCCTCCAAATGTGTCGCCATCTCCATCCATATCCCCAAATAGATCATCATTGCCGCCTCCTGAGGTATACTGATCATAGGAGTTGGGAAACCCAGGCGAGGTCAGAGGGTGTTGATGTCCGTCGGATAGTGGATGATCTTGCGGAGCAGACAGGTTGATTGCAGGATTACTGCCGCCAGACGACAGAATAACACTGGTAGTCGCACCGGAAACGCTCGGGGTGTCCATTGAAGAGGCGGTGTTCCCGGGCAAGACGCCGTCTGGAGGCGTGGGGTATACTCCGCTTACTGCCTGAAGATCACCGTAGATACCTGTACGAGTATTCAATGGCGATGAAGGGAGCAAACCATGATTTTGCTCCTTTAGTCGCATTGCCTCTTCTTCAGCCTTCTTAGCTTTACGTCGTGCTTCGATGATCCTATCACGCTCCGGCTTCTCCAGAAACCATTGTTGGGCCACGTCAATAGGATCCTTGAATCCAGGAGTGCTCGCCGTGGAGAACCACTCGAGGCCCTTGTCTGCAATATTCGTATTTGTGGGATAACCATGCACCGTCGGATCATCTGTCTCTGGCTCATCGTAGGAAAAGCATAAGGACCGAGGCCATAGTATCTCGCGCGATTGTGTCGAAGGCGACGGCGACGGCGACGGCGACTGAAACCCTGGCTGGCCTGGACGTGGAATCCGAAGTCTGACCCATGAAGCTGATGTGTCCAGTTGCAGGATAGAATACCCTTTCCATGCGAGCCACCTCTTCACGTTGGTCTTCCAACGTTCAACACTCTGTTCTCCAGGGTGCGCCCTTATTTTCTTCCGCTTTAGCCTGGGAACCACCTCGTCCGTCGCGGGCGGAAAGGCATCGTCGAAGCTCACAATTTGAGCAAGGATTCCATTGGGGGAGACACGAACGCATCGGCCGACAGACTGCGTCTGCTCCTCAGCTGCGAGTTCAGTCAAGCAACGGATTTCAGGTCTTGCTACTGAGTATGTCGAGATGATCAGGGTACCGGAGCTAGCCCAGAAGACATTGAGATTAGTTAGCCACAGTGGACTTGCGGGAGCAGCCGTGTCGGCATCAACGGAAGTGTCTTGAGGTGCGGGCTTTGATACAAATGTACGGTAGTTCAGCGCGACAGCCATATGATCCCTCACCAAAAAGTAAGATACCAGAGCAACAACAGAGGACGTGAACAGTTCATAGATAGCAAAACTATCGTACTGCTGCTGATCTGGTACATTGTTGGGCTGAGAGCCGCCTTGGGGTAATCGGCTTCCTAGAGGTTGAAGCCCTTTCAAGGGTCCCGGAGTCAGAGGAGAGTTGGTCGAGCCTGACGCGGACGAATTCATGGTCGCATTTCTC
This sequence comes from Pseudomonodictys pantanalensis, assembly GCA_019022785.1. Lineage (NCBI taxonomy): Eukaryota > Fungi > Ascomycota > Dothideomycetes > Pleosporales > Parabambusicolaceae > Pseudomonodictys > Pseudomonodictys pantanalensis. The sequence goes on from JAFHBV010000064.1 coordinate 7,545, forward strand.
ATGGGCGGACGCGCTAATTCGAGGGCTCTCATGACGCCATATTGCTCACCTGGGCACCGTTAGCAAAGTGTCGAACACAGTGGAGCAAGGCATACGGTGTAGCTGGTATCCGTCCACTTGTGGCAGGCTTGGAGGCTTCTGGCCTGCTTCGCTGGCAGTTGTGCCTCGAAACAGCCATAGCCATGACCGCGACGCATCCTGGATGACGAGGTTGCTATCTTGTCTCAGCTCTGCCTCTACAGCTCGTAGGTCTTCGGAGAGGGGCCAATCGTGGGCTTTCGGAGCGGAATTCGCGGGAGTGCGCGCAACTGAGAAGGCTTGAAATGCGACAGCTTCGAAGTCGGCCTGATGTCGGGGTCAGTAGGGTCTTGGGACGAGAAGGGAGATACACACAATAGCTTGCGCATTTGTGGTACAAGTCTTGAGAAATTCCATTAGAGAGACAGCTCCCTCTATGGAACGCTCAAGTGGTACTGTTGTTGTAGGTGCACTCCCAGGACGGCGCTGTGTATCTTCATCAACCCGGGCTTGCCTGCATGTGGCTCGGGGTGGTTGCAGGAGGCTATGACGGCGGCGACGACGACGTGGGCGAAGGAATGAAGGTTATAGAGAGATCATGGCAGGGTCGGGCAGTGCGCATGTGGCCCATATTGGCCCGACCAGAGAGCCGGCAAAGGGCACACAGCGTGCGCAGTGCCACGACTCTGGAAGCAGGCGAGAGCTTATGGGTGAATCTGCGCGTGTTGTCGTGGGCCAGGGTTCGCGCGGATGATGGCGCGTGAGGCGTGAGAGCTCAAGTCTCCAGGCGATGTGATTTATGGCACGGACTCTCGGATGGCTGGGCGCGGGAGACACTCGGGACGGAAGCTGAGCTTGGGTGGGACCGAAGGGTCCGTGCCACCCCTGCATCTTTTTTCTACATGAAAAGTTCATGGCTAGATTCACCAACCCGCCCGGAAAACGAGAGCTGGAGATAAAACACGACGCAGGAGACAGGTGGCAAACTCGCATTCGGAGTGGACGCACAGCCGTTTGCACCCCCAAAGGCCCGCGTCTCTCGCCGGAGACCACCATAACCACCACTGTATTCTTCATGCCAGCCAGAGACCCCACATGTCGCCATGAAGATATCGAATAACTCGACCGTACCCGTGTACACGATATCCGGCGCCGAAGCCCGACCGCTTCCAGACTGGCTTGTGCGAAAACGCAAGAGGAGCTTGAAACAAGATGCAGAGTTCGCGAATCGCGTCGAGCTACTCCAGGGCTTCGAATTCGAAGAGGCGAGCCAGTGCGTCCGCGTGAGCGAGGATGGCGAATGGGTACGTCAACTGCGGATACGGAAATACAATATGCTAACATGCTCAGGTCATGTCAACCGGCACATACAAGCCACAGATCCACGTCCACAACCTGCCGCAACTGTCGCTATCCTTCGAACGACATACCGAATGCCTCAACGAAACCTTCCTCCTGCTCTCCTCAGACTACACAAAGTCATTGCATCTCCAGACAGACCGATTCGTTCAACTCCACACCGCGGGCGGCCTGCATCATTCTGTCCGCATACCGCGATTCGGGCGAGACCTCATATACGACAGGCATTCGGCAGAAGCTCTGATACCCTCAGTAGGAGTGAATGCAGCAGGCTCGGGAGAAGTGTTTAGACTGAACCTTGAGCTTGGTCGCTTCATGAAATGCTACGAGGTGGATGTCGGTGGCGATGACCTTACAACCCCAGGCGCAGGCTCCCTCCAAGGTGGAATTCACGCGGGAAGCGTCAACACGGCCGCAATCGCAGAAGACAGTCACAATCTGTTAGCGTTTGGCACTTCACTAGGCACAGTAGAGTTCTGGGATCCCCGATCGAGGAACAGACTCGTCACACTCTCCCCGCCCCAGGACGCCTTCGAAGGCCGCTCCGAAATCACGGCGCTCCAATTCCACCGCGCAGGCCTCGAAGTTGCTATCGGCGATTCCAACGGCCTCGTCCACCTCTACGACCTGCGCAAACCAGTTCCCCTCCTCAAGAAAGACCAAGGCTACGGCTACCCCATCCAAGACATAATCTACCTCGACTCCTCGACATCATCTCGCGCTCAAACCTCCGAACCCAAGATCCTCACCGCCGACAAGCGCATAATCAAGATATGGGACGCACGAAACGGCAGCCACTGGACCTCCGTCGAGCCAGCCGTCGACCTCCACCACGTAGAATGGTGCAAAGACAGCGGCATGCTACTCACCGCCAACGAAGGCAAGCAGCAACACGCCTTCTTCATACCCCAACTCGGCCCCGCACCAAAATGGTGCGCCTTCCTAGACAACATCGTCGAAGAAATGGCCGAAGATCCAAACGATCCCCACGCCTACGGGAACAACAAGGTCGGTGAGGTCTACGACGACTTCAAGTTCCTGACGATGCCGCAACTTCGGCAGCTGAATCTCGACCATCTGGTTGGCACAACAAGTCTGCTGAGGCCATACATGCACGGCTACTTCGTCGCGCAGAAGCTCTACGAGGAGGCTCGATTGATTTCGAACCCCGACCTCTGGCAAGAACAGCGCCAAAAGTCTATCCAAGAGAAGATCGCCAAGGAGCGCGAATCGCGCATCAGAGGCAGCAAGAAGGCGTCGGTGAAAGTGAACCGCAAGCTCGCCGAGAGGTATCTCGAGCGGGAAGAGAAAGCAGAGCGAAGACGTGCTCGCCGCGTCCTCGAGAAGGGCGGCGACGACGATACGCCGGCAATCGAAAACGGAGAGCCAGACGCCGAAGAGGCCAAGCCCGCGAGGGAGAGGAATGCACTCGCCGATGCTCGTTTCGCCCGTATCTTCGAAAACGAGGAATTTGAGATTGATGAAGAAAGTCATGAATTTCAGGCGCTCAACCCGAGCACTAATACGAATACGCGGTTGCCAAAGGGTCTGACTGCGGTCGAGCAGGAAGAACTCGACGACGCGCGTGGTTCTTCAGACGAGTCTTCGTCGGAATCAGACACAGAAAGTCGCTCACAGGTCCGCAAGCCACCACCGGACACAGACCAAAACCGCATATCCACAGCCTCATACAAGAAGAAGCCAGCTCAGAATCGTGGAGGAAAACAGGGCCGTGGTCCAGAAATGGTGGTTTCTTCCTCGCATCGTAAGGGTACGAGGATGGAGACAGGCCGCGAAAAGAGCTTTGGCTCACGGGTCTCGAAGCTCAAGGACAGGCGATCCGTGGGCACGAAAAGTGGCACTACAACGGTGGTGGGCGAGCGGGAGATCAGCTTCATGCCAGAGAAGAAGCAGAAGAAAAGGCCAGGAGCAGAAGGGCAGAGACAGAAACATGACCGGAGGAAAGGGGACAGGCGGAGTGCGAGTGGGAACGTATTCAGGGGCATGTAGGGCACACATCAAAAGCAGAAAAAAAGCCATGATACCCAGAGCATTCGGCACCCAAACAAAGCCCATATTGTGCAAATAGTGGTTCTATTACCAGATCCAATAAAGCTCCGGCACCGGTGACTACACACAGCGCCCAGATCCGCAATCCATGCTGCACCACACTCATGCGCAATCCGGACATGCCATATCCACCCATCATAGTGAAAAATAGCAACGTCTAGCACATGAGTTGCCGTGCAAGCTCTCCCATGCATCGCACTCGAATGTATACACCCCCTCTTTGTGCACCACTCCCTCCCCACGATATTATCCCAATTACTGCTGCTCCGACTGCGACTGGAGGTACTTGTACGCGCCGAAAGCGAGGATGCCGCCGATGAGGATGATGGCATAGAGGCCGACGCCCGCGGAGGCGCCGTCGGTGGCGGCGGTCGTGGAGCTGGCGGTATTGTAGGTCTTGGGTTGGGGGTCGCCCTCCTGTGTAGTTCCTCAGCAAAATGTTTATTGCGGAATAATTCCGACGAAAGCCTCGGCCACACAATTTGTTGACGGGAGAAGAATTTGGAGGTCCAGCAAAGAAGATGGAAGTGATGGAAGAAGAGAGCATAAAAGTGAGAAGGGGGGAAATAATGAACAGGGTGGAAACATACCTTCCTCTTCAACGTGCCCACAAGCAGCCCATCGAGAATCTCCCTCGCCTCATCGCTGTGGCCCACATCCTCAAACGCCTCGGTAGCGTCCTGGCCGCCTACATCGAGGAGGACCTCCTCACCACCCCTATAAACTCATTAGTATTTTCCCTTAATCCCTCATCTTCCCTGCCCTTTCATCGAGCCCCCTATCCTCCTCCCCCCTTATCTTAGCCAAAAATCCTGCCAATGCGCACCGCCAACAACGTATATTATGACCAAAAAATGAAACCAAGGGAAGAAGGGTGAGGGAAGACCTACGGATGCTCATCCACAAAACTCGACGCATTATACACCTTATCGTGCACCACGATGTACAGATCCTTCTTGGTCGCGTGCTCCGACACGTCAGAGTATGTGAATTCCTTGTCGGCCATTGTGTCGTCCTTCTTCCGCTCTTCGTTTCGTGGGTGGTGAGGCTCGTTTCCAACGGGTGGGGAGGAGGAGAGCGGCGCCGAGGTTTCGCGGAGGGAGCTGGTGTCGGAGGATTGTCGGGCCGGTGAGATTTTGCAAGGGGTGTGGGAAGCGAGGAGGTGATGGATGGAGGTTGAGGTGTGGTGTGGTGTGGTTGTGGGAGGGACAGGTAGGGGTAGAATATTGAGGAGGCAATTGGAGTGTACCAGGCGGATCTAATGTGGTAGGAACTATCGCAGCGGTCGTTGCAATGGGTGCGGTGTGCGCTGCTGCTAATCCCAGCCCGCCGATTGGCTGCCGCGGCGAGGTTCACGGTTTTGTCCACGCTGGCTTAAGAGGTTACTGAATAGGCGAAAAGACCCTTTGGTGGGGCTTGGATTGTTCACTCCTATCCTATCCTACTACATCAAACACATTGCCCAACATTCACTCTCACGCTCCTGTCGAGGCCGTCTGGCGGAGTTGTTTGTGACACCCGAGGATATTGCAAACGAGGAAGAATCGGATGACATCCACCTGAGAGCTCGCGCCAGCAATCCAATCTCCATGTGCATGTCAGCGCCCACTCGGTCGGATATCGTCATCCCATCCGGGGTGCATATCCTCGACCGCCCATCGATGCCAAATCTCTTTCTTCTAGTAATACAATATACAGTGGCTTCGAGTATATTCCCCAAGGTAGCCTGACAAGACTTCGAGGGGTATGAGAGTGAGTACCCCTCATAGTGGGACAACTCAACCCATCCATCGGCAAATACACATCCGAGCCAACGCCGATTGAGCCGTCGTACTTCGTACGTGGCAGATTGACGGGCGTAAGCCGTGAGCATCGGCCGAGACATCTCACATGTTACTCTCGTGCACCATGTTCGTATGCCTAGTCCGGAAATCTCCTTGTCAAGTGAATAGTATTCCGCAGTTGCACTGAGTAAGTAATCCGGGCTAGTCCTCCCCACAGTCCAGACCCTGAGATTCCCATCCATGCAAAACGATCAATCGAGTTGTGTGCCTCAAAACAAGATGCTTGGTATCTCGCACCCTACCCTTTCGCTCTCACAGACGCTCTTCACCCTGAATCGGCAGTCTTGATCCATTGCTATACTCGTACATATGCACCCCTTCCCCAGATCCCTCCTACTACTAAGCTCTCACTCTCCTTCCCATCCCCGACTCCCCCCTCATCTATAATATCCCTCATCCCCTCCCACCGGTGCACTAGGCGCCCCTCCACCAGGTCTATACGGCAAATACCCCTGCCCAGCCTGCGGCGGTGGACTCACGTTCCCTCCAGGAGGAGCAGGCGGTGCGTGATTCGGTTGACTCGGGGTATACCCATAGCCCGCTTGCGGAGGAGCTTGTGCGTAGGGATCCGAGGACAGCGGCTGTTGCTGGTATGGAGAGGAAACTTGTTCGTAGGGATTCTGCGGGCCCGATGGCGGTGCTTGAGGTGGTGCGCTCGATGGCGGCGGGGGGCCACCTTGTGGTGCTTGGGCCTGAGCCGGAGGGTAGTCGTAGCCTTGTGGAGCGGAGGGACCTTGCTGTGGCGGCGCTTGAGGGATGAAAGACTGGCGCTTGTCAACTGGAGAGTCGTAGTGGCCTGTAGCAAGCTCTTGAGGCGCAAAGCTCTGCGGTCGGCCGGAAGGGACTCGGCCTTGGGGTGGTGCGTATGGGTCTGAGGGCGGTGCTGTGGGTTTGGGTGTCTGCTGCTGCGGACGTTGTTGATCTGGTGGAACCATGAAGAATGCAGGATTTGTGCCGGCAGGTGGGTATTGCGAGGGAGGTGCTTGGGATCCTGGTGGCGGGCCGCCGTAGCTGTAGCGGTTTGGCTCTTGTTGCGGTGGAGGTGACGTTGGAGGGTAGCCACCGTATGCGGCTGGTGGGCCTGGAGCAGGATAACCACCGTAAGGACGGCCGCCATAAGGTTGCTGTGGCTGTGTCATTGAAGCTTCGAGTAGAGATTCGTAATCTCGTCGGGCCTTGATGAACTTCTCGTTGAGTTGTGTGAAGTCATCTGGTATACGTTAGCATTGGGTTCACTTTCGCTTATCGAGCTTCTTACCTTTCTTCTGCGAATACTTCCCAATGAGCTCAATAAGCTTCGGTCGGATGGCAATCGTAGACTGATAAAGATCGGTAATCTCCTCGTTGTCCCGAACATCGCTTGCGCCCGTCTGCGAGCTCGTGCTGAGCAAGGCCAGCAATTTTTCCACATTCTTGATCTGTCCAAAGACTTCTGACTCCATCCGCGCTTCCCTCTCGAGCTCTTCTGGTGTAGGATCCTGCAGCTTCTCAACATAGTTGAGCGGGAAGATTCCGGTCTGGCCCCGAAGCGATCCCTTCCACCAATCCTTGTATACCGACTCGAGCACTGCAATAACATCTCCTTTCCGGAACTGCAGCTCGCCCGGTTCGGAGGGTTGGAAGTCGAACAGCGCTCGGACGCGCGAGACGGTTGCGGCTGTTGTTCCCGAGGGAACTGGTTGCGATTGCGCAGGTTGTGCACTAGATGAGCCTCCAGCATTCTGAGGCGTGTTGGACTTGGCAGCCGAAGGCGCCGCACCCTTTGACTCCCGTATCGACATAGCCAGCGCCATCTGAAGCTCTTCCTCCTCCTTCTGGCGATCGAGCTCGGTAATCTGCGTCTTCTGCGGTTTCGACGGAGGACGAAGATTTGGATCTGTAAACATTAGCCCGGTATCCTTCTACACCTGACAATCCACATACTCTGTGACTTTAACCTCTCAAACGCTCCCTGCATGATGCCCAGATCCGGGTCCCTCGAGAACATGTCGGCCCACTCCGCCATGCGCTCCAATATCTTAGCCTTGACCTGCTGGTGGGTATTTCGGTCCGCAGCGAGTCTGAGTAAAGCATCCGTAAAACTCCGAGAAGCAAGCTCCTTGTGCATTGGCAGGCCGCAGTTCTGGCTCAGCGCGTTGGCAAGCTCGAGGGTGTAGAGTTGTACATTTGCGTTCCGGTGGGCGAGCCGTTTAATCATGGCAGCGACGGCATCTTTGGCGCCTGTGTCGGCTGAGCCAACTTTGTCGCAAACATCCTGTGGCAGTGGGTCAGTCGAGCTCAAGATGGTGCACAAGTGAAGCTATGAGAGACGCAAATGAAGCTTCCTAGAGCTAGCTATTGCTTGCAGCCAGAGAGTCCGGAACAGAGGAAGCAACTCACCAAGATGTATTCCCAGTTCTCGCTCGTCAGGTTCTCGTCGGTGGCCTTGACCACCACCTCATCGAAGGCGTTCGCTTGGGCGCGGAACATGATGTGAATTGCTATTCGTCCTGTATCCAACGATTAGGGCTGGACTTCAAGGCAGCACAAAGCTGTTACCAAGGCGCGAGAGCGAAAGTCGGTTGTTGAGGCCTGGTGCTTCGTAGGAGTTGACGCAACCCAGTGTCGTTGGAGCTGCCTGCGCCCGTTCCCCACTAACTAGCTTAGCGAACCAGATGACGAAGCCTTGTGGCGTACTGCGCCACCATTCACCCTCCAGCCTCGTGCGGCGCACGTGTCCGCGCGCTGGTCGGAAAGGCGACTTCGCCACCGTGTGCAATTCATTCAACACTTCCGCATTACCAAGTTGCGCAAAGCTGGACCGCGGTGGGATTAAGATCCGCAAGTGAGCATGCCTGCCTCCCTGCTATATGTTCTCTGACTAGACTTTTCTGTATCCCAGACAATGCCTCTGCTCAGAAATCGCCCCAAAATCGCAAACCATCCCGCAATGTTACCAAGAATAGACACTGAACAGTGCTGTGGGTGAGTAATATATAAGGCTCATCCACAGGTCCCCACAAGTCTCTGAACCATCCCAAAGTGGGCCAGAATGCAAAGAAACAAATCCCGGAAAAGAGAGAAAGCATGCCTAACCCGTGGAGGTGCTCCCAGCCTATTACATGCCTTGTCAGTCAAAGAACGCCCATACAACCAATCGCCGAATGTTGAGGCTGAAGTGAAGAAATTGAAATGGGTGCGAGAAGTGATTCGCCGGTTAATCCGGAGGGTAATCCGGTCCGGGAAAGTATAGATGAAAATGCACATTTGCCGGCATGCAAAGTACTCGACCAACGAACACGAGATCGGGCAGCATTCGACAGATCCTCCGCTACTTGCCCCAGAATCCGTTCGAGCGATAAGGCCCTCGAAGCTGGCGAGCGTGTCCGAACCGACCGAGGTTGGAAAAGCAGATCTACATCGACGGTGTACTTTGTTGCGCGGTGTATCGGGAGTGCATCGTGACTCGGCGGCATTGTGTTGCCCGCGCATGGTTGACATCGAATTACAAGTCTCCTGTGTGGTGGTACCATTGCGCATAAGAGTTGACATCGCTCGTACACGAAGAGTCGTAATCGCTGGACTGCTCTGCCTCTGAACCTAGGGTTTTGGGTAAGAAGTGCTTACTGAATGCCCTTCAGAAGCATCTACATACCACCCTTCTTGCGTCTTTCCTCAGCTCTTGCTTTCCTTGCAGCCAGGACCAATGGAGCAAGCGTATTTAGTGGTTCGGCGGTTTGGATGAATGGATGCTAGAGCGTGTCAGTTCCAAATCTCAATTAGGTAGAATTTCTAGGCAGGAGAAACTTACTACAAGGAGGTCGTGTGCGCTAGCCCGCTTATCCGGATCAACCTTGAGAGAAAATCCCAAGAAGTCACGGAAAACAGGCGACAGATTGTGCTCTTCCTTGATAGTCGGGGTACCATTCGTCGCAATCAGCCAAAGCGCGCGGAGCGGACTCTCGTTCAGGTAAGGCGGCTCGCCCTCAATCATCTCAATGGCCATGATACCTAGAGACCAGATGTCGACTTTGCGGCCGTATTCTTTCCGTGTCACAACTTCGGGAGCCATCCAGTAAGGGGTGCCAACCATTGTTGTCCGCTTGTTATGGCTCTCATTGATCTGTGCGCAAAATCCAAAATCGGCTGCGAAATGCGTTAGCGTCAGATTTCACGACGAATATGAGGATCCAGTCACTTACTTAGCTTGATATTACCTTCCAACGAGAGAAGAATGTTGTCCGACTTGATATCTCGGTGAATGACTCCTTTAGAGTGCAAGTGTTGCAAACCGTTCAAAGTCTACTCTTGTTAGCTTGGGAACATGGAGCAACTGGCAAACACATACCTCGCGACAAACAGCAGCAATCTGGCCCTCAGACATGATGTTGAAGGTGACAACATCCGTAAGGCTGCCTCCCTCCATGTACTCCATGACTACCCAGAGATCGCCTCTCACCAAGAAGCTGTCCATGAAGTTAACAATATTCTTGTGTTTGCTATCCTTCATGACCAGAATTTCATTGATGATCAGGTCCTTCTTCGGTTGCTGCTCCAAGTTCATCTGCTTGATGGCGACGCATTTGTTCGTGCCCACTTCGTACGCAGTAAAAACACCCCCCGAAGCACCTTGGCCGATCTTGTTCAGGTTGCGGTATCTGAGGGTTGGATCTGCGTTGGTGCATATAGCATTGAGTTTGGCTACAATATCCGGTCCTTGGCTTTGTCGTGGTCGCTGACGCGGCCTGGGCGCCGGGCCTACGCGAGGTTGCTGGGACGGGAGAGGGATGTTTTGCGGGTCAGACTGCTGGGCAAACTGCTGCTGCGGTGAGGGTTGTGACGGTGCCGGCGCGGCTGGTGCAAGATGCGAGGGCTGTGTTGGTGGCGCCCTTTGACTTATGCTTCTGGCTATCTGGGGTTGCTTGACCGACATGGAATGTTGTGCCGCTGCCATTGCCTGTGCCTGTTGCTGCTGATACTGCTGGGCTGGAGAAATTGCTGCAGTCGCGCTTGACGGCGAGTCGAAGCGCGGAGGGGTGCCACCCGTCGTGTTCGCTCGACTCCGCGGTGCCGACGGTGGGCCATGCGGGCTGTCTGTGATGGTGGGCGGTGCGTATGCTACCTGGGGGAAGTCATTGTCCTGGCGCGGGCTTTGCATCGGCTGCTGTGTGATTATCGGACTGGGAGCTGGAGGAGCGGGCCTTGTTGGCAGCAGGCTGGCGGAACCTGGAGCACCTGGCGGCTTCGGGGCTGGTCGGTTCGGTATGAGGGCGCCATTGAGCTGAGGCGTGCCGGGGGCCGAGATACCTGGCGAGGTATGGCTGCGAGGGATGGGAGGCGGGGCGCGAGGATTCTCGAAGCTGTCCTGGTCGTTTCGCGGGAAGCGGGGGCTCTGGGGCGGACTGAGGAGCGGCTGCACGGTGCCGTAGCTCGGGGTGAGGCTGGCCTGGTAGGCGTACGCTTGCGGATGAGCGGGACCCATCTTGTCCCATATCGCATCGTCGCCGTTCTTCTCGGCATTGTCCTTGTAGAAGGTGACGACGTCCATGACGGCCTGCGGGTGCTGCTTCTGCTCTTGCTCCGTGATGCCATTCTGCTGTAGCATGCGCTGCCATTCCTTAGGGAGGCCCTGGTCGCTGTCAGTAAGGCAATGGGGAAGTGGGCTGGCCCGAGGGGCCCGCGATAACGGAGGGCGGAGGGAAAGAGGGCGCGCGTGGTGCCACGTACCGTGAACTCGCCCGTCTCGTTGTCAATACTGACGTGGGTAACATGCATGGGGTTCGTAGGGGTAGAGATAGTAGGTCTTCGCGGCGAGCCCAGGCCGACGCTGCTCATGAAGCTCGAGAAGGCGGAGCCCTTCTTCTTGCCGCCGTCTGACTTGCGGTTCTTCGCGACGTCGCCGTCGCCCGAGTAGCGCTGGCGCGGCGACTTTGTGTCGGAGGCGGGCGGCGTCTCCATCTTGCTCGAGCTGCGGGCGAGCGCTGAGAAGCTGGCCGTGGTGCGCAGCTTGGGGGGCTTATATTTGTTGGGCAGGTCGAAGCTCGTCTGCGAGTGCTGCGGGGCCGGGCGAGGAGCGACCGGAGAGGGAGAGGCCTTCTCCTTCTCGGCGTTGATGCTCGCCTCGAAGCTCTGTCCCAGCAGCTCGGGCGTCGTCTGGAGCGAGTGTTGGGATGACGTTGCAGTCGAGCTGGCAAGAGAGGCAGGCACCGTTGTTGGAGGGGAAGGAGCGCTCGTGGTCGTGCTTGGCGCCCGCTCGCCTTGAGCTTGCTGAGGCCCGGCGACACCACGCCCGCTCGAGGAGAAGGACGGATACGAGGGCGCCGACGGTGACCGTCCAAGTGTCTTGCCTCGATAGTTGTTGAAGGAGACGGGCGGGGACTTCTTGAGCTTCCGGGGAGGCTCAGAATCCATCATCCTCCAGGCCTGCGCGAGTCTGGGGCGGCTATTGTGCCTGTCCGTCCGCGACACAGCAGGCTTGCGCTTCGAGCGTACACGTCCTGGAGCACCAGAACAAGGGCGGGACGGCAGAAGGGGGGTTAATTGGATGAGTTGTCACGCAGCTTCGACATGCAGAAAGGAAAAGATGCAAAGACAGGCAGAGAAAGACCGCTGCGAATGATGGGCACGGACAATCCCTGGTCAATCATCCTTTATCGGCTGTTCCCTGCCCAAGGACCCCCAAGCAAGTGTCCACCATCGTCATGTCATTGTCCGGCGCCCGCCTCTCCTCGGCTTCTCTGCCACTCTGCCCTCCATCCGCCTCGTAGCTGCCAGGACGCAGACACTCCCAAGCCCCCTCCTCCAATCTGCACCAGCTGCAGCCTCAAAACATCATACAGCAGCACTAAGCACCGGCCCGCCACTGTAAGGCGAGCCTGGTGCGTTTGACACTTGTTGGAGCCGCGCCGCGTATTCCAGAAGCCTGGGCGAATCGGGTGTCCGCTCCTCCTGCGCCTCGCCCTACGGGAGCTGAATAGGGCCAGCACTTCTTGAAACAGCTGCGAGCTCGTAGCCGGTCTTGCAACGAGCCGGTGTTTTATAGATTCTTATGGTTCGTCATTGGGTCCAGCAACTCATTATCATTGATCCGAGAGCCGGTTACCCGTCATGGCAGCATTCGCTGGTCGGTATCCCACATGTTCCCCTTGTACCACGAACCACAACAGAAAAACCGTCAGACATTGTGACAACACACATCGCCCCGCAAGAACCAAACGGCCTTCTCGAATCAAGACACATGCGACTCTCCTCGCCCAGAACCACCGCTTTTGAGCCAATGAACCCATTGCTTCATCGCGATGCCAACCTAGCCGCTGAGCACCGCAGCAGCCACTCCGCTACAAAACGCAGGCGGCAGCACACAACAGGAAAAGGAAACCACAACTTCACCATACTTGGTCTCATTTGAAACGCACTATCCCATGTAGACGCCCACGAGCTTTAGGCTGGTGGCACCGAGGCCCAGCATCAGAATTACCAACGTTGAGCATCGTGGGTGGGTGAGAGGACGACAGCCTCCTGAAAATCCCGTGTTCCCTTTCAAGGTTCTCGAAGGTCGCACCGACGAAGACCACCAATCTCACGCCGAGAGCACCCCATCTTGTTCGTACAGCTCGACGAGGATACCCAGCACAAGCTCCGACACAGGGCTGGTTCTGAGATCTCGTGTCCTCAACAAACGTTCGTGCACGCAGAATCAACATAGCGTGCAACAGCCTGCGTCTGCTTTCTGCGCGGCCTGCATGTTTAGAGTCTACGAGATTGTTGACCTGCCAAAAGGAATGTCAAAAGGAAATGCTCCGACAAGGGATCCCTTCCCGCGCGGCTACGGCACATCTCCCGTAAGTTGGCAGTCTGCACAGCGCTACCGCAGCGCCGAGAAGGGACTGTATCCACGTCGCCGGATAGCACACGAGATTTCGATCCAGCGTTTAAGGTGGAAAGGTTGCTAAGCCTTGCTCTGACATCTTCGCAGGTCAACATGATGGGAGAAAGCATGTATGATGAATGTTGAAAAAACTTCGCAGCTATTCCTCCCAGACCAGTGACAAGCATGGCCACCACACCATGTATGATCATTCCACCAGCTTCGACCGATGCTCAAGTGCCCTTCAGTTCGGCGAAGTAAATCATACAGCTAGCTATGTTCCGATTCCTCGTCCCGATGAACTCCCTTTCACCTTCCACAAACACGCATTCTCCAAACTTCTCAGAGCCAGCCTTCTGCCATAACCCGGCCTTCCACTGGAGCTCCTGCTTTGCGCCATCGTAGCGCACAGCAAAATCTCGTCCATTCGGGAATACAACCTCATCTATATCAGAAAAACCCTCGTAGTACCACTCGTCTCCTAACCGAACCTTCAGGTCCATGGTGTCGTCCAATCCATCCTTCTGTCCACGTCGAGACCGAAGCATGCAGCGGCGCATTGTGTCCACAATACGTGCAACTCTACGCAATTGAGGCAAGTTACAGTACCAAGTAACCGTAATCCTGTCCAAATTCCGTGTCTTGGCAATCGCATCGAGCCACTCCGCGGGATCCAAGTCCATGAACTTCTCAGCTTCCAAACATTCTTCCATAGTGCTGACAGGATCAATGGCAGGGAAATACATCGCACTGTGGATCTCAAGATCCAAGTGGCTCAGCCGCATACGGTCGCTTGCCAGCAAGTCGCAGAGCGGTTTGAACGTTTCTCCCTGGGTACTCCCTTTGCACTCGCGGATGAGTATGGAGAGGGACCGAATCATCGCCAGACATGGTGGCGGTCTGTCGCGCAGGAAACAGAGATTGGCTCCGTGGCGGGCGGTCGAACCGGCCTGCTGGCTTTGGGGGAGGGGCGCGCAGAAGCCGAACGTGTTTTGCGAGTAGAAGATTTCTCGCGCCTCGGAGTAGGCCTGTTTTGAGACGAGGAAGAGCTCGAGTCTGAGCTTTGTACTTAGTTCTTTGCCATCCCATTCTTGGATTCGTGCGTGCTTGTATGCGTACGCGGTCGCGACCGCTGTCGGTGCGTCCGGATCAGGGCTGTCGTATTGTGGAATGGGATTTACTTCGAGCCTGATTTGGTCGTCATATCGGATCATGATATCATCGTCGTGGATGAGGACGAAGGAGTAGATGAGGTCTCGCAATTCGCGAGGGAGTGCGAGGAGGCGAGATGGCGGTGTGATGTCCATGGTAGTACACGATATAGCGATTGTGGATTCTTGACAGCTGATGATAAGCAATGGAGACAGTGCGGCGATGACAAGAAGGCAACACAGCTGGCAGAAATCCACAATTCGAGGGAGGAGAAGGTTGGGGGCTAAGGTAAGTGTCTCAATGGCGGGTGAGGGGTTTTGGGATGAGGCTAGTGGATACGAGGTTGTTGCCTGATTCTATGCCCTTGGCATGCAAATATAAGGCTCCTTGCATGCTCTGTTTCCGAAAGACATTAACAACGGGTCAAGTAATTATTGTTGCGAGCTCGTCACTGTGTTGCCGAGAATGAGAGCCCCTCTAGAATAAGCTAGAACAGGATCCTCGAATGCGAAATTTTTCAGAGAGTAGGGTTGACTATGTCGAAGTACTAGTGAGTCATGAGAGTGCGAAGCCAGTTTGCGCTCGATATATGACTTAGAAGCTCATGGAAATCAGATTATGCTAGCGGCAAACTGGAGCACCCTAGGAATCGACACTTCATTACCAGTAGTCGCGCCTCTAGCGACGGTGTACTGACGGCCAGTTTTTCCTTGCACACCGCCGGTTACAGCTCAGCCACCTTTGAAAATCATGAACCGAGTATCTTCAAGACTTACAGCATTTGGGATCCGGCTCCACATCATCCCAGTGGCTCGTGTACCTTAAATTCTCCTAGACCCACAGTGGTCCCCGCCTCTAATACTCCGATTGCCGTAGCCATATCTTTGGTCGGCACTGTCGAAATACAGATTAGTCCTTTCCGCAGCCTCCTCTTGAGCTCTTGAGAGACGCCCAAAACTATACCAATATTATCCTTTGGGGGTCCTTTTCAAAATGTTCGCATTGCCGCCAGAATCTCAGAAGAAATAGTCGATATCGTACAGAGACTACAAAAGATTGCAGGAGACGAACGCTGTTTATGTAGATTCGGACCCTGTCTATGTTCCAAAGGAGTGATCGATGCGGTTGAGGGCCGTTTGACTTGAGGATCCTCCATGCGGCGCAGACCAGGGCTACATATTCGATCTTTTTTGTGCTCAAGACTTCGCTAGTGTTCCGCACTAACCAATCTAGCTCTTCGTCGCCGGAAATATCTACCCGTGCTTCCACCTGAGAGCCTTTGATTTCTGCAAGTGCCTTGGCTACATCTATGGTTTTCAAGGAGTTTTCGCATTCGTGCAGAACCTCCTCACACGTTTCCATGTGGTTTATAACCAGTAAGCCTTTGTTGATGGGCGGCTCGAAGCCTTCAAACGGCGGGTCTGCGGACAAGGACCAAAGTATGTCTATGAACTCATTGTTTCGGCGTGACTCCGTCTCATATATATCTTCTGGCAACAGAGCCGTACACTTTTCCCATATGGTCGAAAGCCGCTGATAATCGTCCGAAGTGGTTGGAATCGTTTCGATTTCTGGCCAAGGATACTCCATCGTGCGAAACTGAACAGTACTGGTCCATTGACACCACGAACCTCGGTCTTTGCGAGCAAGAGTAGGAATGGAAGTTTCCTTGGACCTCCATGGGCACCCGGTCCACCAACGGCGATCGAAGGCATTGCATGACCAATACGCCGGATCGTTCATCATAGTATCCTTACCGAATATGCCTCCGGCTTTTACGACACAATTTTGCTGAACAGAGTAGATGTTCTCACTATGTTTTCGCAGTAGAACGGCGCCATGGAATCTCGGGATCAGAAAGCAATATAGATCCTCATGCAAGCCTATTTGATCCATAGGAGAGAGATTTTCGAGTTCCAACGAGTGATGAGTTTGCATCAAATATGAAGGCAGGCAATTCAGTGTCGTGCCCTCGATGGTCATGTGCAGGAGCGGACATGCCTCTACCATGAGGAATGAGGAGTTAACCGAGCATGCTACTGAACGACTTGAAGAGTCTTGCGGGCAGTTGAAATGATTCCATAATTCAAATGGTATTCCGACGCCCATCCTCAGGTCAACTTTGGCAATTGGGCCAAATCCTTCCAGGCATGTCCAGTCTGGTACCCAGGAAGGCAAATTCGGCACTCGCTTTGCAGTGCCGAAATACTTGGTCAAGTGCCTTGGATCGTCCCAACTATAACAAAGTGACAAAGTTGCGACCCCAGTGAACACTTGCTGAACGCTTTGTGTGTAATCGACCGGGTGGTTTGATGCGTCGAGCCTTCTCACGACACTCATGATTCCGAAAATTTTGTCTCGAGGATCCGCACAGCTGAAGTTGAAGGTAGCCCCAAGCGCCTCATATAATGCTCCAAACATCTCCAATTTCCAGATGGGACTTTGCAGCGATTGTTGCAAGGATGAGAACTGAATGGCTTCATCCCGATAGAGGACAGTGACAGCATGAGCAAGTCTAATCTCTTGAATGATCCAGAGCCGTCTGAAGAAACTAAGGCTACCGAGGAACTTTTCCTTCTCATGCTGATTATGGTTCCCGCCATCCCGAAAGATTTCCAGACCTACGGTATTTGAGTCTTGGTCCTCGCCTAGGTATGTAATCACTCTGGATGCTTCGGTGTAGACTTTTGACATAAGAGAGACTTGGTGTCCGCGCTCAGAATTGTCGAACTGGTTAATGCAGACGGCATCAATCCAGACCAAACGTTCAAAGGTTCGCCTCAGGCGACGAAGTGCGAAGAAGCAATTTCTAGTGACCGGTAAAATTCTCCAGTCTGGACCGACGTATATGGGCATATTTAAGTCAGCATTTCCGGTTGAATCCGTCCACGTATACGATAGCGCTTCGAAGATCGGAGTCTGAGGCTGACCGAGCTGTGTAATTTCCATAGAACAGTGAATTGGATTGTTTATGTCCAGGCTGCCGTGAATTTGCAGTAGACGTATGCTTTCATGATCAGGTAGCTCATGATAAATCCCCGTGAAGTCCAATTGCATTAGTCCCCTGCGTCTTTTTTTCGATCTGTTCGAGCCGGTGTCTTGATCCTCTGATCTCTCAAGGGACTTTAACCCTTTTGCAGTGTCCCTGCTCTTTCGTTCGATCCATGTGTTGTCGATCCTCCAGGTATTAATATTCTGGCGTATGTACTCCGTTTCTGTATCAAAATCTCCACGGGTGACTGTCGATTCCTTAAGACAAGGTGGCCAAGTGAACCGTAACTCCGAACGCGGGGTGTCCGGCGGTGGCGCAGGCGGTGGAAGAGGGTTTAGCCCTTCGTCAATTGAGGGAGCCCAAAGGCCGCATCGCTTGCATCCCACCCGTTGATCTTCCCAATGGACGTCGATGATACCACAAGCTTCTTTGTGCCAGGACATGATTGAATATCTCCAGAGGTGTTGGGTCGTGGCAAGAATACGTTGCTTGTGTGGAGAAATGAGAGTGCGGGGCACAGTGCGACATGGCGGACAGTGACAGGGTTATATTTGTGTTAAACGCGACAAGGCTGAGGCACCAAGGCAGGAACCGCTCCCTCCACACGAACCCAGTTTTCTATCCAGTCAATTGCCATAATGCCATTATTATTCGCTGGATTGCCTGTTTCGTTGGTTTCGGGTTGCTCTTTTGTGGATCAGCACCAGGCATCGCTGGTCATACTCGTGTTTAACTGGGGCGAAAAGAAAGCAACCTGCCTTGTTGGTGACGAGCATTTGCTCCCTAAGCAGCATTTCCACCTCTTCTCGGAACGGGAGGCGACAGCCAGGGATGAAAAGGTTTGGAACTGGACGTTCCGACTGACTTGAGCTCGACCGCTTGCCTGGAACGGTGCATAAACTTCATGTATGCATCCAACGCCCATCGCTGCAGGGTTAGGTGGGGTAGATGTAATAGTCTTTTTGTTTTTGGTAGTAGTTGATGCAGGTAGCTTCTCTGTACTGTCGTCTGATATGGCTCGTTTGTGGGTGAGGGTATGTTGCAGTGTCCATGACGTGGAATCAGTGGTCCGTTGGGATGATCTTGACCGCGGGGTCTATCATCTCTCAGATCATGATATCTTTCTCGTAGCCGACTACTAGACACTGCGCGGAGATGTTATCACGGCCGGCGCCCTCTGAACAATGCGGCCTAACGTCCAGCTTCTTGCTATTTTTTCTAAAACTATGGTTGTCCCACCACACTAGCCACGGTTCTGAATGAAGCGGTGGGGGCGACGTTGATGTAAGTTCTGTCTGATCATCATCTCCCGTTCTGTAGTAGATATAGCGCCCGACGCGGGACGATGGGCTGAAGAATGCCATTTCAGGTAGAAAGCCCGGACGATACGAAGGGCAAGGTACCCGGCCGGCCCTCGACCTCGAAGCCTCTGTAACAGTGTCCTCAGCTCCTGTGCGGGAATTTGGCCATCCTCGCTAAGATTGAGTGCGTCGATGCGGCCGTGGGTTGTCCATTCCAGATGAACAACCATAGGTTCTGAGTAGAAGATGCTGGACGGGTCTTTAGATGGGCTCGGGGCCAATTTGGTGTCTCCGACGTAGAATAGCGCGTGTCGTGGCTGGCGTCGTAACATTCAATATTGAAGCCGTCGAGGTAGTCTTTCCAGTGTCCTGCGGGCTGCTACTATCGCTGCTGCCAGCCATCAATATGGGCCTTAATCATGTCCTAGGTAATCTGGACGTGTTCACATAACGGCACCGATCCCTGCTGGCCTAGACACTGGCGTTGCTGACTATACCCAGTTGACTTCTGTTGGTCCGAGGAAAATTGGCAAGCGTCATGAAAGATGTCGCATGCAAAGCAGTAGAGCACGTGAGGGCGAAAAGCAGAATCGTCAGCATTAGCCCTGTGGCGGTAATTCTGCCGGAATTTGTAGTCATCGATTTGAAATGCATGGGCGTCATTCCAGCGTCTGCAACTGTCGCACCGACCGTCCCTTTGAAGAAGCCGTCTGAATCGTAGCCTTGGAACGTTGGAGAGTCAGGAAGCGTCACCACCGACTGACAGTGCCTCTCTTGAATACCATTCCTTCCTCCAGACGTTTGACTCCATGCTGAGAAGACGAAGGAATATCCTTGAAACTATTCGGAGAATTTGTAGCGTAACGACATCGTCACGCAGAAAATCGAGTATGCCCAGAAGAAGCTCCTCTGGCAGCCGAGTTAGGAGACAGAAGCGATCGTTGTAGACCTGCGTGGCCACGAGCGGGTCCATGGTGCGCTGCAGGTCATGTAGGCTCATGGATAGAGCTTGAGGCTGTTCATCGTCCCATTTATCCTGATGATTCCGCTTCTCGGCTTTGCATGCCTTTGTCTCCTTGTTAAGCTGGCGTTCTTTGAGTCGCTTTTGAATCCGTCTTAACAACCTTAGGAAAGCAGGCATTTTAGATTCGAACTATGGAGGTATATAGTAGGAGGAGCCGAGTTTTACAATATACTCTCTGTTGCAAGGCAGCAATACTGCGTGACCAAATTTGAACTGCGGAACATAATTTCATCGTTTCCGAAAATGGTGTTGGTGCTTGGAGCGGTACCGTTTACCTCCAACCACCATTTGGATAGAGGGGAGAGACGGGAAAAATCCCCAAGTTTTCCAGGATATAAGCTCCAACGACTAGGTGACCTGGAATAAGGAGCCAGTCGAGATTATACTCAGGACCGATTCCTCAAAGACAGCTAGGCTGTTCTTGAGGACTATGTTTCGAAACCGTACATTTGGTGGCGTATGTCGCTAGGGTTCGACCGTTGCCGGGGCCCGCTGATTTATCGACTGGCAATCCACGCGACCACAGAGCCAGCGCCATACAGTCCCAGTACCGCATCTGCTCACAGCCGAGGCGGAGAAGAGGATACACTGGATATTTAAGGAGGGCTACTGCGCTGCTTTCCTGGCCACGATCTGTAAAATTCGAGTCCGTCTCGGGGAAAACGTTATGCTAGAATACGAACTGTCGTATCGGCTGGGGTGGACACGGTAAGTGTACGTACGTAAGGTAACTCCTGTTTCCCATCGATAATGCTCCAAATCGGGAGTGAGGTCGTGGGTTCCTATTCGTTCCCAATGCCTGGCTCCCCAAATTGCTGCAGTTAGTTGGGTGCTAAACGAATCCTCTACCTCGTTCCGCCTATGTAAGTCTGACTTGGAGGTGCTAAAGACCCCAAAGAGGCCGGCTTTGAATACGAATGAAGACATTCTCAGTTTGAACTTGTAGTCTTGTTATGATGTCAGTGAACTTCTCTGGGATGTTGTTTTGCGGCACGGTCGTACTACCCCGCCTCTCTTAAGCCCCTGATAAGGTATCGCACTGAGCGTTCCTTCATATCTCTTCAGTCAGTCCCAGAGTATCATTGTTCTTCAAGTCCCACTATACTCACTATAGCTCTTCCCGAGATTTTATCTAAGCATTTGATCTCTCTTTGCAAGACCGGGGATCAAGATCAGCTGCTCTTCGGACTTCAACAATCTTCAATCGCCCAATACGTGCTCGGCGAGGACGTCATTCGCGACATACCACCGATCAATCTCTACATCGAGCAGCTACGCCTTCAACGCATAGTTGAGGCCACTGCGCGTACAGGGAACGCTCCGATTGTCGGGTCTCTCCTGAAGTCCGGCCAACGCTATGGTGTTGCTATGCCTCATTTGCTTACAGCTGGGGCCAAGTTTGGCGCAGCGAGCCACAGTAATGCTTTCGACGTTCTGCTCAAGATGCAAGCCTACGAGCTCGACATCTTCCTTCGATCTTTCTGGTGCGGACTGTCTTACGTCCAGATCATCGCTATTGCGTGCAGGAGAGGCAGTATTGAGGAAGAGCCACCTTGCAAAGCCCATCTGCCGCTAGTGCGCCACTTGATGAAAATTAGGGCAGACCCGAAGACGCCAATTTCCGATTCGAGCACCATCCGGGCTACCTTCTCTATGTAGCGTGTGAAGACGCTTGCTACGAGATCATCGAGTGTCTACTTCAGCTTGGCATAATAGTCAAGGGATCGCGGGCGGCACGTGCTGCGCGTCGGGGTAGAGTTGATGTGCTCGAGCCTTTTGGTGAGATATGGACTTGACATGAACGAGTGCTTTGCTGGGGAAGGGGTCTCATGGCCGGCGGGGACTGCATTGCACGTGGCTGTAGCGGAGAAACAAACTGCTACTGTTGGGTGGCTGTTGCGAAATGGCGCGGATGTTGGCATTCGAAACGTCGATGAGAAGACTGCGGCTGATTGCCTACCTCCAGATGCGGAAGGAGAGTTGAATACGCTCCTGGGATGAGTTTAGTGACCATTCAGGCTTTATTGCAAGATGGCAGACTGTGTGAGATGTATAAGGGAGTCCAGGCGAGTTACAAAAAGCTCTGCGCTTCCATCCAAATTTGAGCGTCATCGGAGTGAATGGCGATGTGAATGGTTGCTGCGATGTGACGTTGATATTGAGAATCGTAACGGTGATGGTCGGATTATGGCCGACTGGTCGCCTTCAGGTAGTTTTGATGGAGTTGGAGATTGAGAGGATTGTTTGTGTGGTTGTCGTGCCTCGGCAATGACGTCATGCATCGCCCTTCCACTGAGAACCTGGGTTGAATTCAAGCTTTTCTATCTGCACAATGTTCCACTCTTTAAGGTTCTTTCCTTCTCGTCAAGACCCGAGAAAACCATTCGAATAGACTCGGCAGCGCCTGCTCCACATTAGCTGATTGGAGAGGAAGTTTTGCATGGTGTCCGCAGCCTCCACTTCCCGATGTCTTTACGAAAAGTGCGTAGCAGCGAAATATCATTATACTGGGACAGGAATCCGTCACAACCGACGGTCGAATCAAAGAAGCAGTCGGCTCCGTCGGCTTCCCAGAATGTAACCTTGATGCCGCTCTCTCGCGGGAAACGGAAAGGTGGAGATAAGACCGCACAGAGAGGTAATAAATTTACATCGTGAATGTACTCATGGTCGTTTGCTCCTCTGCAGGCCAGGGCTTACCTACCTTACTTCCAATTTTCGCGTCCTCTCTTTTACCCAGGCTTCTTTATTTAGTACTTCATTGCTCCTTCTCTCGATGCGCAATGGGCGATTCATTTGACTTCTAGTTGCTCTGGTCAATCAGTCTCATCCTGTCCGGGCCTCTTAAAATTCCCTGAAGGCCTCATGCACGCTCGATTTTCCAACGTGGATGAAGATCGGAGGGATTTGGATTCCAGTCTCTTCTCGTAAAGTAATCTTTGGGCTCTTTGGGTTTCTTTGCCGTTCATTCCAGCGCCTTTGGTCTCCTTCCTCGATTTCCATATGCATTCGGGGCGATAGCTCCTACTTCTCTTCCGGTCATCCTTTACTTCGCGTCTGAACATCCAGAGTTCATTTGCAATTGCTGCCGTCCGGTTCAAGAGTCGCGTGGGTGGGAGGGGCAACTTATAAAAAGCCACCGGCTCGAATGTCGCGGCACCGGCCCACGGCATTGGCTGCTACGAAGGTCATTGACCTCTTTGTATAAACCTGTAACGAGCCTCATCTATAACGCGAGCCCTGGTCCTAACACCTGACGCGGCCAACCCTGTCATTGGCTGACACCATCCGACTACGCTACTCTCGTACTTCACTGGTATATTGCAGAGAAGTACCGATCCCTGCCTCAAGATGGATAATTTAATATCAGCCTCGAGAACCCGGCGACGAGGAAGCTTAAGTATCGCGAATCGCGCAGCAGCGATGTCGACATCCAGATCTTCGCAAACGCCAAGAATAGATTCAAGATGAAGTTCGCCGCATCCCTTGCGCTGTTGTCGCTTTGTACGTATTGTTTCCAATGCAGGAGTGGACCTCGCTCGACAAGTCCACTGCTGACCGCAGACAGTTGCGTCAACCACCGTGACCACCCCCGTTCCTGACAATGTCTCCCGCCAAACCACCGTCCCTCTGCGCATCCTCCCCCTCGGCGACTCGATCACCTATGGCTACATGCAAGGCCAATCAACGAATGGCTACCGCGAAGAACTGCGCTCCAGGCTCGTGGCCGCCGGCCAAACCGTGAACTTTGTCGGCACCTTAAGGTCCGGTTCCATGGCCAACAACCAGAACGAAGGTCATTCCGGCTGGGTAATCAGCCAAGTCATCGGCGTCATCCAGCCCGCCATCGCGCTCAAACCGAACGTTGTGCTCATCCATCTCGCAACCAACGATCTGAACCGTGGCAACAACCCGCCCGAACCAGATGCACAGGCCCCTACTCGTCTGGGGACGTTGATCGACGACATTCTGGCCAAGCTGCCAGATTGCGTGATCTTCGTGGCGAAGATCGTGGGTACTAGCAACGCGAGTCTGCAGAAGAAGTTTGATACGTACAATGCAGCGATTCCCGGCGTAGTCAAGGAAAGGACGGATAAGGGATTCAAGCTGTTTGTTGTGGATCAGAGTGTGATTAAGGGAAGTGAGATGAGTGATTATCTGCACCCGTAAGTACAAGTTCATTCCGAACGAAAGGAAATGCTAATCAGATGAAGGAATGCTGCGGGATATAAGCATATGGGCGATATCTGGGCGGATGCTGTGCTTAACCACACGGACGTTGTCAAGCCTGCGCCTTCTTGATCTCCAGCGACCTCTTAGTCTCACATCGATCAATTGAACCATATTGCTGATTCTACTTTTGGATCGGACAGTAGAAGTAATGCTTTTCGTTGGCCAACGCGAGGTGCTATTTTTGGGATCAAATTCCTGCCTATGGTGCACCCCACTTTCAGGCCCTTCTGAGCACTATGACGGGAACATTTGCGGTGTGAAAAAAACTCATCGAATTGCAATGATCTCACAAGATTCTTATGCATGTGGCCTTGAAGATCATGCACATTGCCATCTAAATGGGCTATCTCAGCCTTACATGAGAAGCAGACCCGAGGCTGAGGCCGATTTCCAAGTCTGGCGATCAAAGCACGGTTTATCTACGTATATGCAACCCCGTGTGTCATCACAGATAAGGCACACAGCTACAGAAGGGCTTGTTCCCCGCTCCCTTCGGCCTTTGCCTGCCTCCGGAGTTAAAGTCGTACCTGTTCCTAAACGCCAAAAATGAAAATGAAGCATGCAACGTGCAAAGTTACACCAAGAATACCCATAGCAAGATTCGCACTGATTGCATATCCCTCACTGGTCGCAGAAGCAACAACTGTCACAGTCACAGGGCTGCCAGAAGTCCTGCCTGCGTCGTTGGCAGAAGTACTGGTATCCTTATCTTCTCCATTCTGCGAGAGAGTCCTCTTCGTTATAATCTGTGTCTCGACTTGCGTGACAAACTCGGTAACTGTATCCGCATCACCTGCCTCCGTGACCGTTGTTGTCGTCGTCATCGTACTCGTACTCGTAGCCGTCGGTATGCCGGTGCCTTCTGAAGCATCCGCGATGCATTCGTAATTTCCAGTCCTACATCACAGCACAAGTCGTCAGTTTTCAGTTCTTTATTCCACATAGCATGTTGATTCGTGTAGGTGGGCTCCATGTGTGAAGTTCAAATGCAAGTAGAGCAACGATAGAGATAACGTACGAATCCGCATAAGAGCAATAGGTACCAGCCGAACAGCAGGCCCAACCACAACAGCCACCGTCGCGGCAAAATCCGTCCGTGGAGGCTGAATTCGCGCCGGCCATGAACGGCCAGCAGCAGTACCAGTTGGCGCCCTGGCACCGATTGCAGAAGAAGTTGCAGGAATCGTCGCGGCGGAATATTGCGGTTGGATTGCCGTCGTTGGGGTTGGTCATCTCATGTCTTTTTCCATGTGCCGTTACCACAGCTTTCTGAGCTTGTAGTAGTGCTACTATAGCTGGAAGGAGACGTAGACCAAACATTTTGGAGTTTGAAGGAATGCGCACGAGCATTGGGAAGCGACTTGGAAACGCTCCGAGCTCCTGGGAAGGCTGGTATATGTGGTTGCTGCTGTGTGTTTGATGTCTAGCTTACTTGAAAGATCATTTACTATTCTTACACACACTGCTCTGCTATCATAAACTCGAACCGTGGCTGCTTACACTGATGTTTAGCCTTGCGCTGTGGAGGCCAAATAGTTTCCGCATCAAGCTCACTAAAGCCTCACCGGTCCAGCAACGCCAATCGTAATCGCTCTCATCCTACGTTACGTTCCCAGGGCGCCTTGCGCGCAGACTTCACATTCTGCTCTATGTCTCGATACCCAGATGATCGACCTGTTTCTTTCCCTGGATCTGCCTGCTCTGGCTTTGTGCCTGCCCAATCTCGCGTGTCTTCTGCTTCCTGGCGCCTTCGACAGCATTACCTTGGGCATAGGCGCTGCCTTGCCCTTGAGCATAGCCGTTCGCCATGCCTTGTGACAGTTAGCCTTGATTGTTCTAGCCCGTGGGTGAGCAGTATTGTACTGACCTTGATCATGGCGATCTTCTACAGAGTGCGATGATCCATCTGCATTGGTGTGTGTAGTCTTCTTGCTCTTTGATGAGAAGGCGCCGCTTAGAGCGCCGAAGAGGTTGAGGTTCAGACCGGCCTGTGATATCTAGTAAGCGCCGCTATATAACTTTGATTCGAGATATGGCGAACTTACAGAGGCATTCGCACTAGCATGATGCTCTTGTGTTTCGACATCTCTCGCATACTGCCCTTGTTGCTGCTGTTGGGCGAGCTGCTGCTCCTTGATGTCGCGTTTGCTGAGAGCCTTAGACATGATGAATATGTAACCAAAACTTGAAAATTTGATAAAGCTGAATGTGAAGAGGGATGTAATTGATGAAGGCTTTATTCGGTGTGTGAGATTAGTGTAGAAAAGGTACGGGATACCTCAGGTGGTGATATATGCTTAGTGTTGATGGTCCATGTGATGTCATCGTGTCTCGAAAGGGCAGCGTGGGTGTAAGCGAACCGGTTTTCGCGCAGGGACAAAGGGCTACAACAGCCATGCCTCACGTCGATCAAGGACCCTTTGGGAGTTCGTACGTATGGTAGAGACGAGGGGGTAGCGTCATATTCCTCTCAGAGCTAATTGTTGGGACAAGAGGACACCCGCATTCCAACCGGCGAGCACCACGACGGTAGAGTACTTCTACTGAACGCACGATGGCTAGGGCAAGGGAGGCACTGAGTGAAGGGCGAATACGCTCCAATCTCATGCCAAAATAGAATAAGGATCAAAATGAAGGAGCGACTGGGGTGAAAAGTGCAAAAAACATAGCACAGCTGGGTATTCGCTAGTGGTCACCCACCTAACTACTAATCCGCCGGTTTGTTGCTTATATAGGGCTGAGCGGACGGGAAGCCTAGTATTCAACAACCAATGGTGCTATGTGATTGTTTACCATTATTCCAAAGATAATGAAGCTAGAGAATGCGCCATCCATCTGAGAGTCATCCCTGCCACATACCGTGCGAAGGCAACTGCGACCCAACCCTCCACCTTCCCGGATAGGAACAGGGCACCTACGAGGCTCGACACGATAATCATCATCTCAACCAGGCACAACTCCATTGGTAGACGAGTCCCTATACATTACTTTTATCGAAGAAGAGTCGACATCTACTGCAAGATATCGCATAACATACATCTCCCAAACTTGAAAGTCTGCCACCTTTAATCCTGCTTTCACCTCTCCTCAGCCCCCCCTTTCAGCCCCAATAGCCCCACGCCCGCCTCAATAAGCAATGATCTCACTCCCAAGTCTCGCGAAATTCCGCNCCACACCCAGCGCCCCGAAGCTCCCCTCAAGCCCACATCCCTCTTGCGTGACGCATCGCCCGCCTGAGCAACAAGACCCTGGGATGTTTGCTCCAGAGACACAGACAGAGCCGACGTCGCAGTCACTGGTGCTATAGCATTCAGGCGTGGCGTCGCAGTCAATGGCCGGATTGAAGCATACGCCCGCGTTGCTGACTTCCAGGCCGCAGACACAAGTCGTGTTGCCGACTGGGCTGCCGCACATGCGACTCTGTGTGCAGGTCGAGTCGCAGCGCTCGCGAGTGCAGACGCCGTTGGTGCAATCATTGCCTGGCGCGCACACGTTGTTGCAGGCACCGCAGTTGTCTGGATCGCTTGCTATGTCGGTGCACTCGTTGTTGCAGATGAGTATGTCATCTCCTCCGCACACGGGAGGTGTGGGGGTGGCCGTTGGTGGGGATGTCGAGATTGTCGAACTTGTGGACGTGGTTGAGTTGAGCGTCGTTGTGGGCTCAGGAATGCTCGACGTGGTGTTGAAAATGGTAGTGGTGTTGGGGTAGGGAGGAGTGGTCACCTCGGTTGTCGTTATGAAGCTCGTCGTCCCGGTGCCAGGGATGCTCGAGGTTGAGTTCATGAAAGAGGTTGTGGTGTTGGTAAAAGGAGGAGTACCCGAGTTGGTCGTCGTAGGGGCGCTGGTTGCTGAAAAGGATGTGCCGGTGGAGAATGTGCCGGTGCCAGTCCCTGTTCCCGTTCCCGTTCCCGTTCCCGTTCCAGGTTCTGAACTCATCGTCAATGTAGTAAGTGAGGTCGAAGAGCTGAATGTCATCGTGATGGTCATAGTTGTGGCTGACCCAGAGTCAGTTGTCGACGGGTTGGAGGGCACAGCAGTGGTACAGCTGCCGGTCGGCGTGAAGGTGTCCGTTATAGTGGATGTGATTGTCACAAACTGAATTGATTAGTCAAGAGGACGTTAGATCTAATAGTGGTCTGCTTACAAGACTGCTTGAAGTGACCTTGCCTGACGTGACTCCTATGCATTTGCATGCACTAGAGTACCCTCCGTTTGCAGTGCAGACGTCTGTGGCATAGTACGGAATCGTGCCAAATGTGGTTGCAACCGTTGTAGTGATGATTTGACGAGGTTGGAGTCGCTTGTGCAGAGCCATTCTACCCCCCGGAGCAGGAATGGATCCACTGGCACATGGCGGTACAATTGTAGCCGTTACTGGAGCGGTGTAGGTCGTAGTAGTGAGGCTATACTAGTAATCAGCGATGCATCTTCAGTACGGAAGGTGCGTACATACGTTGGATCCAGCACGATAGTGGTAGTCATGTAAGCAGCGCAACTCCGCGCATTACGCCTGGCTGAATTAACAGCATCGAGACAGGCATCCGCGAAGCATTGCTGCCTCTCTTGAAGCTCAAGCACAGCGGCGGCAGCAAGGATGGAGCCTGAAAGTAAAACGAGTGTAAAGAGCTTCATCTTGTGCCAGGGAGTGAAAGTGCTTGACGAGGTGCTCGTTGGAGGGCAAGTGGAGGTGGCCCGCCTTTATAGATTATCTCGGAAATCTCAGTCCATAAGTGAGCACGGTCGCATACCTCCTTTGCTCGAAGGTGGTGTCTCACAGGAGAGGCGAATGACTGGCCAAAGCCTCCGGCGCAAGCTCAACGCAAAATGCTTGCCATCTTTGACTTGACCATCCCGAGCGCTCCGACGCTTGTCTGGGGCGCCGCGCCAATCCAATTACAGGCAGGTGAACGTGGTTCGAAAGACAAGCCATCCGCATTCGAGCCGTAGTTTCAGCGTGTTGTGTTCCTCCATCCAGGGGCATATAGTAAGAGGAGAGACATCTAGGTATGGTTAGCCGTCGAGAACAAGCGTGGCATGTTTGAACGCCTGCCTACCACACCGGCCGTAACCTAGCTGTCCTGAAGGGGCAATACGGCTCCGATGGATACACAACATAACAAAGCGGCGTCCTGTATGTGTACGCTGGTCGAGCTGAGGTGCCGGGTCGACTGTCATGTTTGAGACAGCTGTGCAGCTGCAAATGCAGGTCCAGATGCAGGTGGAACGATGCCGACGAAGCACGGGGATGAAGGCTGAGACATATAATCTTGTGATGGAGCAAGGTGAAAGACTCAACGTAAGCGTTGCCGTATGAATGTCTCGTCTCTGGTTGAGGCATGCCTTGTGAACAGATGCAGCAGAAGGTAACCAGAGACATACCGTGCCCGTGGTATCCTTGAACGTTGCGAAAGGACCGTCGTTGTCATCTCCCAGTATAAGCATCCTTGTCCACCACGAAGACGGGATCGCCGCCATTAGCATCGTCCTCTAGTGACGGAGTGCAAGCCACATCATTGCACAAATTGGTCTCTCATTTCCCACAATGGCTGGCGGTCATGACAATTCTAATATAGAAGGTAAAAGTAAGATTCGGTGACTTCCTTGACGATAGGAAATGTTGCTAGACAGCAAGCAGCTACCCGATGACAGCTGCCAAATGCACCCCAACAACAACATTACCAATGGCGGATTGCTAGGGTCGCTGTGGACGGAGATTGGCGGATATAGCAACCGCATCTGCAGCAATGCCGCACGAGGTGCGGTATGGTGCTACCGTACGACAACGCGATCTTCATCAGGAGCGGCCGGTAGCATGCGTCATTCGCTCTCAAGCGGGTATGTACCGAGATGCGGTCCGGAGGTCTGACGGAATGACAGATTGAACCATTTGCTGCTACTCAACCAGATAACTGGATATGCGTGGCTGAGCGAACCGAGCAAATTGATTTGTACTAGACCAGAACTCTTGATCACCACAGATGCATCCGGGCTCGTGGTAGCAACCGCCATTCGTACCACGCTGTGGCCCTGGGTCCGTAGTACAAATTTTGCGTAGCCAAAGATACGATAGGCCGGGGTCCATGCAGAGCACCGAAATGATCGTGCACAGTCGTCGATAAATCCTGCACTTCGCGGGATGAAATCAACGGCTCGATGGGAGTATCCTAAGCGGGTGGAAGAAAACTCGCGAAAAGCACGCCTTGCAGAATCGCGTACATGATCATTCCGCGGACTAGCGGCTCGGTGAACCTCTTCTCCCAGCTGTCTTGTGAGGCTGGTTGGCGTTGCGTTATCCACTGAGCTACGACGAAGTACCAGATGGGATACCCTGAGGATATACGGTTGATGATCTGCACGTGAAAGGTGGTTGCAGCTGCGATAGCGAGTGCGAGCTGGGGTAGTGCTAAGTGCCGATAATCGGTAGATGAAGACGTCCGCAAGACCTCTGGAGCCGCTGCTGTGGGTGAAGAATGTGTCGTGGAGGAATGCTCAGCATGATGCCGAAGGTACATGAACCCGGATTTCAGCAGCAACCATAGCATCGGAGCGGCGAGGAGGAATAGTGGAAGGTTGGAAAAGGTATAGTATCGGAGAAATCCTACGTTCCTAGGTCCATTAGTACACTGCAGACAATAGTAAGGGGCACATACCAGTACTCCTCTTGCACCCAGGTATAGATACTTGGGATCGCCCTGCGACACCAGGACCTCGATGACCACCCAGGTTCGGTAACGCAAAAATCCTTGTACGCCAGAAATTGTGGCATTATGAATGCGCCTGCAGTCAGAGCACCAGAAGCGCATGTGACGGCTAGCCTGCGGACTTCAGCCCAGTGAAGGCCATCC
Organism: Pseudomonodictys pantanalensis; assembly: GCA_019022785.1. NCBI lineage: Eukaryota > Fungi > Ascomycota > Dothideomycetes > Pleosporales > Parabambusicolaceae > Pseudomonodictys > Pseudomonodictys pantanalensis. The sequence continues at coordinate 38,229 of JAFHBV010000064.1, forward strand.
TTCGCTAGCGAAGGGACACTGCTCAGAACATCATACAAGAGAATCAGTCCGCTCAATAAGCCATTGGACCTGAAAAGAGTTGCGAGACCAAACAGCAATCCAGAGGCCAGTAAAAGACAGTCCCGGGTAACAGGATTCGGAGTGTCGCGCGCCCGAACGTAGGAAAGCATGCCACTGAAGTTGAATAAGGCAAAAAAGCTTTCGGCGTAGGGCGCACTGAGAAACAGACCAGCGGGAGACATGATATGTAGCGAAGCTGTGATGAAAGGAATTGAATCATCCTTTGCTGGGGTTGCCAACAATTTGGAGAGCTGAAACAGAATCAAGACTGAGAGTAGGTGTGCGATGTTGGAAATGGCAATGCCGACCAATGCATAATCCGGGATCGATGCATCATTTTGGCTACCGACGAGGACTTTGATCTGTCAGTAGCGATTCCATGATAGACACTATTTACCGCACATTGCGTCAAAAGTCTGGCGAGGAGCGAATAGGTCCCGCTAAATGCCCATTCTTGCTCGTAAATGTATCCCCGACGAGCTGAATTGACGAAATACAAGGCGTCCCATCTAGTAAGCCGGAGCGAGAAACGATCCGAATTGAGAAGTCCGGTGGCATGACTATGCCGCTGCGTGCTATGGTCAAAGAGAATGAGCGACGAGGTGTCGTATCCGGGTCCTGGTGTAACCGCAGCGACAACGAGCAGGAATATTTTCCAGGCCACGAAAAGAGCAACGAGTTGCTTGATGTTACTTCGAGAAGATAGGGTACCCGCCATGATCGACCGTTCGACTTTGTAAATGGCCGTGAGTTGGCCTCCAGTGCATGCTCCTTGCGACTTCATCGCGGCAAAATATTTTCCCGATTCCGAACTTAAGCGAGTCCGCACGCTGAGCTAGTTGAACTTTTGTGATTGCAACACCTCAACCTCGACAACACCAACTTCGTCGACCACCAACACCTCCAGGTAAGTCGATCAGCAAAACCCCCGAACCCGCCTTTTCGACTCTACAGCATTTCGTTCCACATGCTCCAGTTTCTGGACATGTCGAACGATATGTGTGAAGATGGCTAGAGCGCAGAATGGCAGCAATGCCTTCTCGTCTCTTAGAGAAGCAGAACCAAGTAGTGAATGAGCATTCGCTAATGGTTCTCTCTCAATGACAGCCTCGACGATCAAGATGCCACCAAAGGGAAAGAAAGCGGCGCCCGCGCCCTTCCCACAGGGCAAGGCCGGTGGTTCCAAGAAGCCCGCCAAGGTACGTGAGAATGTTTGGATGCGTAGAAGCATCGTCCCTACAATGCGCATCACCGTTGGTATTAATACGTTGCGTAGAACCCCCTCCTCGAGAAGCGACCGAAGAACTATGGCATCGGCCAGGACATCCAGCCCCAGCGTAATCTGTCGCGCATGGTCCGATGGCCTGCCTACGTCCGCCTCCAGCGCCAAAAGAAGATCCTCAACATGCGGTTGAAGGTTCCCCCGTCGCTCGCCCAATTCCAGCACGTCCTCGACCGAAATGGTGAGACAAACTGCAAAAATATTGTGGGAGAAGGATATTAACTTTTGGTAGCTGCTGCTCAGGCTTTCAAGCTCCTGAACAAGTACCGACCCGAGACCAAGGCTGAGAAGAAGGAGCGCCTGACTAAGGAGGCCACGGCTATCTCCGAGGGCAAGAAGAAGGAGGACGTCTCCAAGAAGCCCTACACCGCCAAGTTCGGTCTCAACCACGTCGTCGGCCTCATTGAGAACAAGAAGGCTGCGCTCGTCCTGATTGCGAACGATGTTGACCCCATTGAGTTGGTCGTCTTCCTCCCCGCCCTCTGCCGCAAGATGGGTATCCCATACGTGATAGTGAAGGGCAAGGCCAGGCTCGGCACGGTCGTCCACCAGAAGGTTGGTCCTCAGAAGTGGTTAATTGGAGAACATTTTGCTGACATTTTTAGACCGCCGCCGTTCTCGCTCTGACCGAGGTGCGGTCCGAGGATAAGAACGAGCTCTCCAAGCTCGTCTCGGCCGTCCAGGAGGGCTATCTCGAGAAGCACAAGGAGACCAGCCGCCACTGGGGCGGTGGTATCATGGGCGCCAAGGCCAACGCCCGCATGGAGAAGCGGAGGAAGGCCTTGGAGAACGCTATCAAGATCTAAGCAGATATTGAGGGCGTGGGTGCGGTCATGGGCTTGGCATGTCTCTTATCTCTGCATGTAGCGGGCATTGAGCAAATACCACGGAGTTTAGGACGGCCAAAACCGGTCTGAAGACGGACTGGAATATCATGAACGATTACTCAGAGCACAAGGCGGCTATATGCGGTGATGAATAAGCGCTTGGTGGGGCTAGTGAATCCGAACTTTCAGGTACCCCTCCCCCACCAGGAAGGTGTCAACAATGGTGCTACCACGTTAGATTGTGGCCGCCTCTCTTGCAAGTCCCTTTGAACTTTTGTATTTGGCAAGGTCCGACTGGATTCGACGGCTCTTCTCATGACTTCAGCGTATGCGACTTGACCGCAATGCCTCTCACAATCCTCACAGACGCGGAAGTCCGCGCCCTCCTCCTAAGCTTGACCAGGCAAGATATTTTAGACCTTCAACAAAGTCTCGCCGACGCCCTCCACTACTACTCTACCGCCACGGCCGACGACCTCAACGACTGCGGCGCACAGAACCAACCGCTTCGCACCGCCCTCAAACGCAGCGATGGCCAAACCACGCTCTTCATGCCCGCCAGCAGTAACGACGGCCTGGGGGTGAAGATCGTAACGCTTTCCGAACCCACTTCCGCCCATCAGAAGCCCTCGTACCCCTCGAGCACCAGCTCCGGCGCCGCCTCTCTTGCCTCCTTCGATTCGCTCTCCCTCTCGCAGCCCTCCACCTCCTCCTCGACAACCGCCTTCGACGTCCCCCCCGACAGCATCGCCTCCTCGCAAAGCACCACGCCCAAAGGCAGCCTGACGCTCCTCGACGCGCACGGCGCCCCGCGCGCCCTCGTCAACGCCGAAGAAATCACCGCCTTCCGCACCGCCCTCGCGTCCACGATGCTGTTTAAGAAACGCACAAACGTGCACGACGTGGCCGTCTTCGGCGCGGGCAAACAAGCCTACTGGCACACTCGCCTCGCGCTCCTGCTCCGCGGGCCCGAAATCCACCACCTCAGCATCATAAACCGGAGCTTCGAGGGTGCGCACAATCTCATGAGTAGACTGTACAATCCCTCGCAGGAACCCGCTGCGTTTCCGAAGATTGATGTGGATGCGATTGCTGGCACCGATCTCGCACGACCCAAGATTCAGATCCTGACGCCGCAGGCCGGCGAGTACGAGAGGCTGCTGAAAGCGACGGTGCGGGCGAGCAGTGTGATTTTCTGCACCACGCCGAGCTTGAGTCCGCTGTTTCCGGCAGGTTACTTGACGAATACCGAGGGGAGGAAGAAGGGGAGGTATGTGGCGGCCATTGGCAGTTATAAACCGCATATGGTGGAGATCCACCCCGATATCCTCAAACAAAACGTTACGCCGGACCATGGGAGGCATCATCATAAGCATGCGCTGGAGGGTGGGGCCATTGTCGTGGATAGCGTCGAGGCTTGTCTCAAGGAGGCGGGGGAGATTATTCAGGCGGGGCTGAAGGGGTCGGAGGTTGTCGAGATTGGGGAGTTGGTTATGCTACGACGAGACGCTGAGCGCAGAAGAAAGGAGTGCCAGGCGAGGAAGAGCCTAGAGGGGCTGGATGAGGGCGGGGTCGAGTTGGGTGAGTGTGAGCAGAGGAAGAAGAAAAAGAAGAAAGATGGGAAGGGCGGTGTTGATGGTATGGACGGAGGCGATCATGCGCTGATGGAGTGGTTGCAGAGGGGCAATGTGATTTATAAGAGTGTGGGATTGGGGCTTATGGATGTTGTTGTTGGCACGGATCTAGTGCGGTTGGCGGATGAGAGGGGGGTAGGGACTAGGATTGAGAATTTCTAAGGTGTGTTGCGGGAGGGGAGGTACTGGGTACGACGATTTGTTTAGCGTGGCTGCTTACCTGGAGGTATGATATCAGCATACTTAGGTGATAACCCAGATAACGTCTATCCCTACGTACTAGAAATTCGACTATAGTAGAATACTAGTAGTACTTTCTGTTATAATAATATTAAAAAATAAGTATATAGTTTAAAGAACTTTAAAATACTCGAACTGCATTGATGAGTAGCAGGCTTCCGGCAATCGTCACGATACGCAGGGATACAAGAATAACCAGCAACCATGGCTAATAAAGAGAGTGCATTAGCCGAGTTTGCTTTCATGTGCAAGCTATTGGTTCCGATTCTGACCTGGATGCCTTCGCGCTGCCACTACACCTTAGCTCAAGAACTCTACTTCTCTGTCACTAAAATTGCTTTTCGGTTTGGCTAGTACAAACACTGCTGCGAATCTCCATTACAGCTACTCTGTCCTCAATAAGACCGCTTACGACTTCGGCATCAGTTATAAGCGAGCCTCTCTGATTCCGACGCTGATGCAAGCGGGCTACGGTAGTAGGATTGTACTACTTTGCCCATTTGGAGACCTGTCTAGGGTACGACCATTCATTCTGAGCTTGATTATATTGACTGCAACGGCATGGGTTTCTCTATGCCTGATGATAAACTTCGAGGCCTTTTGCGCTATGAGCTACAATGCCGGTCTCACCACTGTTATACCTCAACTCATATTACCTCTATCAAGTAGGTTGGCGCCTCCTGCCTAACAAGCTACTGCGATCTTAGTTGTCTTCTCCGGCCTTACACTTAGCTCCCTTCTACTACGGGTTCTGTCTGGAATAATCACCTAGCACGCGGTATGGCGAAACATCTATTAATCTGCACTCGGATTACAATATTTTATCTTTGTCCTTCTTTAGGCATTCATGCTGGACTATTCGTCTCCTAGTCCTGGAAACAACTCGTTCCTTCGAATGTTTTAAAGCATCGTGGGGCTCATCTGTTAAGTAACCTGTGGTTGTCTACGCTTGCATCACGACTTGCTTCGCCAATACTATCTTTGTGTCCTACTAGACAACTCCCACCGTGCTACTTTCTTCTCTACCTTACAACTACTCCTCTCTCAAGATCAGGCATTTCAATCTTAGCAGCATCGCACCGTTGACGTTCGTTCCGCCTTATAGCCGCATTATTATCAACCGCTTCGTGCCTAATCTATCAGTTACTCTGGGCCTAGTTTATGCTATTATTAGGGTTGCAGTAGGGAGCTATATTAGAACACGCTCGATTGCTAGTATTATCATCGAAGTAATAGGTATTAACTTCAGAGTGCAAACGGCTAGTATGGTATATCGAGCCGCGATATATACTACATTACTAAATGCTCGCAATCAGACTAATATTACTTCTACGGTAAGCGCTTTTGTAGGGTGCTTGTAGGGACTAGTGTAGGCAATTACTTGTATACTAGAGGAGGTTAGGCTTTTAATAGTACAGTAAATATGGGTTTTTTGGGGCAGCATCAGTAGTGACACTGATCTGGGGTCCTTGTGAGACATATTAGGTTAGATGGCGGGGTGGACTAAGCATGCGAAGGGCTGACTGGAATATCGAGCTACAGCCTACCAGAGGACGTGATGAAATTGTGGTCATTGAAAGCGCCAGGGACACTGATGCAAGGAGTTCAAACAAATTGTGAGCAGACAACTACGGATTAAAGCAATAGGAAGCGCTTAGACGGAAGGATTGAGCATTTTACATTGGGAAACGGCCATACTCTCCACTTCGCAGCAGAAATATGGTTGTCGCGCTGCCAACGCTCTGAGTACATATACCTGCGAAGCTCCAGGAGTATCAGATATCTTTTGCTCCACAATGGTGAAATCCTTTTATACAGAATAGCGATTTTGATGACCCACTTTGTACCCAACTACGTCATTTTCTCAGAGCACTAGTAAACGACTCGAAGCGCCCAACCACCTGCAATGCCTCGGGTGACGGCAAAGGCAATAGCTCCAGCAACATAGAGAGCCCCACCGAACATAATGAGACCGAAATAATTTGTGCTTGAATCGTTTAGTATAGCACCCGCTATCGGAATACCGATCAATGCCCCAAAGCTCGATATCGCAAAGGTGGTTCCATTTCGCTTCCCAAGGTCTTCGATCCTACAAACTTGGGCAATGCACACAGGGGCCAAGCCAACCGCGGTGCCGCTCCAGAACCCGAACATCACTGCGAACATAGTAATCGAGATATCGTTGTTGTGGCTCAAAGACTAGAGCGTGAAGATAAATAAAGAGCAGACCAATGATGTGAAGGCCATGACGTTGAAGCGGCCAAAGCGATCTGCAAAATATCCGGGTACGGCACGGCCCAGGATGGAGGCGGCGTTGAGAAAAGATATCATGCGATAGGCGTGATGGGGAGCAACTCCGACGTGGATGGCGTAGGACGATATGTATGTTAATGGAATAAAGATAGCAAACTCGATGAAGAAGATTGCTAGAGTCGTCATTCCATATTTGACCTCTCTGAGAGACTTGACATCAACCATAAAGCCGGCCTTCTTATCCAAGGGCAATCGGGTGCGCAGCAAGAGGTTTGACAGAAGAAGTAGAGCTCCAGAGAGAAACCCTATGGTGCGTATGGCCCATGGAAAGCCAATTCTGGGACTCAGGTGCATGATAATTAGAGGGAGGATGACGCCACCCGTACTCCCGCCGGTGAAAGCTATGCCTGTTGCGAGGCCTCTCCTTCGTCTAAACTAGTGGCCAATAGTAGAGATACTTGAGTGAAGAGAAGGCTTGAGGATATTCCACCAAGGATACCAAAAGACAGAAGATATTGATAATACCCTTGTCGAATATCAGTTCATTAATTGATGATTTATCGAGGAGGATAAGCTTACCTGTACTGGCACTTAAACACATCAGTGCCGAAGTAACACCAATCGAACCAGGTATAAATAATGGTCTCACACCGTAAATGTCGAAAAGTGATCCTAGTCAAATCATTATTGAGATTCAGTATAAAGCAGTTGGGCTGTAACGCACCGACCTGGGCTCCAGCGAAGTACACGACGAATGCATGTATGCTGAAAATCCACCCGACGGTAGACTCGCTGTAATCGGCCAATTTGTGTTGCGCTAACCAAGCTTGCAGCACACTGAAAGTGTTGATCATGCCCATCGTCGGGACCATAGCACACCATGCGCCTAAAACGACAAGCTATGCCTGTAGTCCTCCTTCTGGATACTCTTGGTGTTCGTCCGAAATTTGGAGAGGCATTGCCTCGATTTCCAAGGTCAACAAGCTTCCGTCGCCACCTGCACTGATCTGAAGTGGGTTGCCATGTGTTGAATCTAATTCCATATTTTTGTTCTGCAAGTGTGAGAAAATTGAGATGCTATTGGGGAATAGGTCGTGCAAGCTTCAGTATGTGATGAATTGGGCCGAGCTGCATTCTATTTGGTAATGCTAGCTCCAGACCAGTCATGAGCCGGCCGAAATCGCAACCACCGCCAGAAGCCGAATGCTGATCGGCATTGGGCGGCTCTGTTTTCCAAGCGGGGTAATGGAGTAGCCATGGGGTAGAACTATTCACTTACTACACTTTGCGCATGGGGTAGAGGGAATTTTCCCCCTATTTTTATAAAGGTCTAGAGGGGATTAGATAGGAACGGACGTTAGGACAGTATACCATATCAAAGCATCGATACATCAATATAGTGCACATTTAAAACGAAACGCTTCCGACAGTCAATTCTATCTATGCTAAAGCGGAATGCGCAAGCGCTTTCTGTCCTCCTATCTCCGACGCCAGCCATGCAGACAAATGCACAGAAAACGAGGTAGACAACCCATAAAGAGCAGACCATTGCAGCATACCTTTCGTGACCATACCATACCTATTCTTCGCCGGCATATCATACACACCGTCACCCATGCAGCCCAAGTCTACCAAACACTCTCTAGTCCCCATGCACCTATTCCCCCAAATCCCCTGTGCAATGGTCCGCTTAAGCAAAGTAGCTCTTCCACAGCACGCCCTCCAAATCCTCAAGCTGTTCCTGCTCAAAAGCCTGTCACGTATTAGCACCAGTGGCCTCTCAACTCTCCCCAGGATATAAGAACTCACCTTTACATCCACATGCCAAGTATCCTGCCTCGTTTTCTTAAAATCCGCCAATATGCTCTTAACACTCTTCCCCACCATGCCCGGATCCGCTGCGGCCTTGCGCGCCAGCGTCGCCAGCACATCCGTATACCACGCCGGCGGCGGACTCGAGTACGGGAACGCCTGGATCAGCGCCCCCAATCCCAACACCGCTGCGTGTCGTGTAAGAACCAATTTGTTCTGCTCGGGCGTCGGGGTGCCGGGTATACGTCGCTTGGGCAGCGGATGCTTCGCAAGTATGTTGTTGAAGTGGGCCTTGAGTTCTGCGACCTTGCGATCGCGTAGGGCGGCGGGCGAGCAGCGAATCATGCCCGAGAGAGTTGTTGCGGCGCCCATGCGCACTTCGAGTTGGACGTCGGCAAGCATGGCGGAGACACAGTCGTAGATTGCGAGTTGCTGGGCTTCGCTCATCAAGAATAATCTCCTGAAGTAAATGACTTGGATATTGATTAGGATGCGGAGACGCTGGTGCCAGCTCGTAGCTGTGCGCCCGATGTCGATGAGTTTCTGGATAAAGGCTGCGTCTTCGCCCTGGCGGTGCGGGATGTTGGGTAGATGGCGGAAGATGTGGTACGCGAGGGATTGTAGCTCGGGGTCTTCTTTGATATCCATCATGTGCAAGAGTTGCTCGGTGAATGTCTCAGGGAAGAAGGGAATGAGTTGTGTGCACTCATAGGATGAGAGTGTCGAGTCGAGCCATAAGAGCACGGTCTTGCTACCTGATGTGTAGGACGAGGGTGTCTGTTGGCCTGCGGGGCGTTGGCCACGCCATACTTCGAGCCGGCTGAAGACGTCTTTGATCATGGTGCTGAATTCGGGTGTGGGGTCATAGGGCCGCACACCAATGGAAGAGGCTTCCTTCTGCGCTTTGATGAGCGTTGCCACGTCCTTGTAGGATTCGTGATAGCGTGTGCGGTAGATAGCTGCAATCGTCTGGCCCATGGCCTCACGCACGCCCTTGTACGGGTGGTCGAGGTGCTGCATAAAGTCCTCCAGAATGGGCTTTTCGAGGCGGAAATGCCAGCCCGCGTCAGCGATGCACTGCTGGAGAAGGTAGATCTTGGAGCTCTCATTGAATGCGGCGTTGGAGTTCATGTCGAGGCGGAAACTCGATAGCCAGTCTACAAGAGGCCAGCCCCGTCGCGGATCCTTCGATTGCAACACGACGTGCAAGAACGTGGTCCAGTAGCCAGAATTATCTGGATTTAAGCCATCCTGGAAGATGTCGCGGATGATAGGGAACACGTACTCCCAAATCTCCTGTCGCTGTTCTGGCTTGAGATCCGGAGCGCAAGAGAGCAGCGCGCCCATGATCTCAGCAGTGGCACGGTGTTCGTGCTTGTCGCTGCCAGCACCGTAGACCGCCTGCGTCAAGTCTTTGATGTCGGCAAATGTTGCAGGGGTCAGGCTGCTGAAGACGAGTTCGAAGGAGTGCGTCAACAACATTGCGCTGGACATACGGAACCGATCTGCTCCACTATCTCGCGGCTCCTGCTTCATGAAGGCGAAGTAGTTGGAGAACCATGAGCGGTCCAGCATGCTGCCAATCTTCTTCCGCTTCTCAGTCTCAATCTCGTCATATGCAATTGACGGCGGGTTCGGCAGATATGCTGGCATCGTCTTCGTCCAAACAAGCCATCCGGGGTAGTCGAAGTCGACGTAGTACTTGGCTTCCGGCTTCGCGAACATACCCAGGTAGTTCTCGGTCCAGTTCGGATCTTCTTGGGCCTTCGTTTGAACGGAGATCTTGTCCGGCAATTCCTCTTCACCGAGAAGGTACTTCTCGTAGCTGTGCCCCGTGATGGCTCGCGTCTGTATTACGGAGAAGAGGCCAACCAAAGCACCCGCATATAGCCCTCGCAAGCTGGGGTGCTGGTCGATTGAGCCTTTGGTGACAAGCTCAATCATCTCGTCAGAGGCGACCGTATCGTAGCGCATGCCGAGATTGACGATGATGGCTGCTGTACGACTGACCTTCTTCCAGTGGGCCGTCCGACTGATGTCAATAAGCTCGCGGGAAAGTTCTGCCTTCTTGCCCTCGATGCGCCCACGCTTCTTCTTGATGAAGTTGCGGCGCTTCTCCACCTTCTGCTGAACACCTTCGTCTTCATTGGCATCGATGACAAACGCGATAGCCTCAACTACGTCCTTGTCCAGAATGACCATGCGCTCCATCGCTTTGCCCATGTCCATAACCTGGAACGTAGCGTTCGTTGCGAGCTTCTGGACGCTTGGCTTATCGGCGCCAGTGACTTCGATGAACGCTTTGATTAGAGTTGGCGTGAACCTCCAGTCGCGGCTGATTGTCTTCGCCAGACTACCGAACAAAAGAGTGAACATGGCGCCCTTGATGCGTGGGTAATCATTTTCGCCGACTGCTTTGACAAGAGCATCCAGTAGGGGTGGTATAACCAGCGGTCGAGCGCCTAGCACGCACTTCACGGCGGATTCGTTCGCCGTTTGAGCGGTCCGTCGTATCTCAGTATACAGCGATATACTAGACTCGGCCAAATCGAACAGAAGCTGCTTATCGAGGTCCGTCTTTGGTCGAGGTGTCGCATTGTGTCGTAACCGCTCGATGTGGTACAGGTTCGCACGCCGGACAAGAAGAGGACGCGGATACTCCTTTCGGAGACCGCTGAATCGGAATGGCCCTTCGTCACTGTCCAGCATTCTCCGGATTCGATCCAGAATATGCGCAGACCGCTCCATACCCACGTCGATGAACCATGACCTATAGGCATTGTACAGAGCGTTGAAGCAGGGTACATCGTCTTCCTGCTTCGCGCTTAGGAAGACATGCACCTGGTGTAGCGTCTCGCCTATTCGGCGACGAAGATCGTGAACGAGGGCGTAGTGTTTGTCGCCGCGCTTGAGGGGATAGCCAGCTTCGTATGTAAAGGTAGGCTTGACCTCTTCGTCTTCTGCTTCTCCTAGCCCGGCGTCATCTTCGATGCCTTCCGTATCCATGGCATCTGAATCGGAGTCGCTATCAGATTCTACCTCGCCCTCTTGGTTAACCTGGTCGTGCCTAACGTCGAAAAGGATCGAGATGCCCGAGATCAACAGCCTAAGAAGAACTAAGTTTCTCGATACTTCGTCCGACCAATCTTTGCCAGTGCCCTCACGCTTGATCGGTGGATCCGCTGATGTGAGTGCGGCAAGGGTGCCGATGGAGTTGTTGACCTGGAACTCGAACAGTTTGACGGCGAACGCGATTTCTTCGGCGCTCGGTGTGTGCCACTTCACGTTGAGCTTCGTGACATCTACTTGCCTGCCCCAAGAGTCGGTAGTGAGACCCCGCTCAAGCTCATCGTCCTCGTAGATTGAGTAGTCGATGGTGTAGATGCAGGTGCAGTTGAGCAGCAAATGATGGATAAAGTTGGCAACATGTACCGTAGGCGTGCCCCTACACTTGCTCTGCATGTACTCGGCAATCTCGAAAAGCTCATCCTTCCACGCCATAACAGCATCGCCAACGTGGATAACGGACATGCTGAGGATGCAGATATACCAGACGAGTGCCCTATCCCGGGGCAGGACATCGGTACCCGTTGTTCGCGAGGATCCCGCGCCATTGTCCTCGATCTCGGTACGAATACCAGTGAAGAGATGAGGCAAAAGACGCTTGAGCGACTTCTCCGGGTTAACCTTGACCAAGCTATTGCAAATGTACGATATCGCATCGCGCGCCTGGTGGATTACGTGATTTGAGATGAAGTTGGCAACCTTGTCAAGCGCAACATCGAATAACTCGGGAGACAACGCAGCGAGCAATGGTGTAAATGCAGATGGCAGGTTGTTGGCCACATACTCTTCAGGCGACCCGCTTCGTATGCGGGCCGCATCTGGCAGGTTCTCTAGAAGGGTAAACACCCGGCCGAGGAAAGACAAGAGGAACTCGTTCAGCCCCGTCGTTGAGGAACGTAGTATCATCTCCTCCTGGTGATCGCTCATCTCGGCGTCGTAGTCAATCTCCATGAGACCTTTGGCGTTCTCTAAACGCTCCACCTGCTGTGTGATCCATTGCACAGCAAGCCCGGTGTCCGTAGCCATTTCTTCCATGGGTGTGGCGGTCCCAGACGAAGCTCGTGCGTTCTTTGTGCTCTTCGACTCTTGTGTCAGATCATGGAACGGGACCGTGTAACTGACGCCTTGGATGTACGATAGTGTCTGCAACGTCTTGTCCAAATCGTTGGGGTCAATACCCGGTAGCGCAAGCCCAAGTAACGTCGTAACGTGACACCGGTAGCCTTTAGTCCTCGCCATGATCTTGGAGAGTACCTGCAAAGCCCGAATGGAGGATATTGTCCGATGCACCTCGACGAGACCTTGTATTGCGGGGTAGATGCGTTGAAGAGCCCCGGGGAGGATCAGAGTGGGTTCTAGGTAGGCCAAACTTTGCAGTGTCGAGAGCGAGTACGCCACTGCCTTGTCACTCTTGGAGAAGATGCCCATGAATGTCACCTCGCGCAAGCAGAGTACGAAGCGCCGCTTGAGGGGGTCGTTCAGCCTGCGCTCCTCCGGAGTCTCCATCTCGCCACTGTGCTCGCGATTCCAGCGCAGTACAAAGAAGTCAGCCAGGAAGTAGATGAGTTGCGCTAGTGACCTCGTCCAGCTACCTGAGTTGGAGGGGTGGAAGAAGGTCTCGACCGCTTGTATCAGCCCCTCGAGCTTGCTGAGAACAGAGTCCTCGTGCTCCAAGCATGCGGGCGAAAAGGACATGACAATGGTTCTAGCGATGTGATGTCCTGTGGGGTGTTTCCGCTGGTCTCGATCGAGCATGACAGCCAGGCCGGCTCCTATATCGACCGCGGTACTGTATGGCGAGGTCGCTTGCCCAACGGGTATCTCCAGGAGCCTAAGAATGGCGGTAAAGATGTGGGAGCACTGCTCCTTAGTGAACATGCCGTATTCCGAGAAGGGGATATGCGCCGCTTGCACGCCCTCCCTCGCCAGTCTCGACAGCACATCAAGCGAGTGTAGATCGACCAGCTTCGACCGGTTCACAAGCGACCACAGATGGAAGAAGAGTGGCAGGTACTCCTGTGGCTGCAGATCTGCCCTGTCCGCTGGCGCTGGGCTCGTCGGGAGCAGCAAGTTCAGCAGGCCCACCACCACGAAGGCGCCCTCAGAGTATGACGTGCTGAAGAAGGGCAGGACCTCCTCTAGCAGCGCCGGTATATCCTGCGGATCGAAGTAAAGCTGGGCAAACGTGCATATCTTGGTCAAGGTCCGAATATTGCGTTTCACATTCGGCGGTTGCGAGCCTCCTGACTCGGAGGGGAGCACGAAGAGCTTCAATTCCCGGAAAAGCGGTCGCCAGTCGAGCACAAGGTCTTTACCAGGTCGCAGGTAGTGTTTCCGCCTGTCCACTGTCAGTTGTGCCACTCTGGATTTGAGGTGCTTTGTCGTGCCACTCACTTGGTCAGGACCATGAACATGCTCGCAAAGCGCTCCGCCACTAGATAGTCCAGCCCCGGGGCCAGCGCCAGCTCATAGTACAACTTCACCAGCTTCACCCGGGTGCTGATGGGCAGGTCGAACTTGAGGGTCAGCCAGCCCCGGATCTCGCGCGTCCAGTGCACGGCGCCCGGCGCAAAGTCGCCGGCGGACACGGCAATGTAGAGATGCTTCAGGCATGTGTTCAGGTTGGCCTCGCGCTCGCTCGGGTCCTCGACTTGGTAGGGCAGGTACTTGAAGTAGGGGAAGGTTCGGGGCCGGCTGCGGGACTGCTTGTCGCCGTCTGTGCCGTTGAAGCTGCCGTTCGCCTTGCGCCAATCGCCTCCGGGCGAGGTTCCACGAGAGGAGCCAACGCCCGAGGTGGAGTCGAGGGCGCCCATGAGCTGTGATATCCGCTCGCTCACAGCCATGGTTGCCGGTGGGCAGACTGCAGACTGCTTATGAGACACGTCTGGGAAGGAAAGTGTGGACGCTCGAGATGCGGTCGGTCATCAAAGGATGGCAAAGAATGATGGTTTGGTGCTATTAATCGTGGTAAATCGTGCTTCTGCGAGCGCAATCTGTTAGCGACGTCTCTCTCTGCTGCCCCAGGCTGGGTGGGTGGTTGACGATGGGGATATCCACTCGAGACGCGGCTGGCAGGCGAGCTCTTCCGTGGTCGCGCACTCGACGTACAGGTAGTGATCCGAAGTTGCAAATGTGATGGTCTGGAGCGGCGTCAGTCGTGCTGGCGGCAGAGAATTATTCAGCGCGGTGCAAAGAGATCTCGCAGCGGTTCCTGTAGGTAGCCGGCGCCTCACAGTCGGTGGAGGACCAGGGCAGGGAGGGTCCCAGAAGCTATGACCGCCGCCGGATGTTAAACTGTCGACTCGAATAGGCGAGCTTCACGTCGATCGCCTTTATGCGGCAAGACAACTTTGACCACCACCAAACTCTGGCAAAGAAACAGCGGGAAACAAACTACCAAAGAAAACTCACTTTGAAAGAAAATAGTGAAATCGCCCTGCCGCGAAAAAGCACCGAGCTATTTGTATCTCGGCCCTCGGGGATGAGCCGCCCTTAAATCTGGCCGCCGTGCTCCAGGCACTGACGAACGCGCAACACACACCCTCTGGGGTCCGCGAAGAAGCAAAGCCTACCATACCGCAATTGTACCTGGAGTTCTCCGATCCGATCTCCGCTCTCTGCTAAAGCTCCTGAGCTTTGACTCTTTGAGCATTCTGCATACATTTTCTTCCGAGCGTGCAGGAACCGGGTCGCACCGCACGCGACACCTTCGCGCCGTCAGTATCGGCTTGCCGAGTCACTCGCCTTGCACTACCACGTGGCAAACTACCTTTGTTATCGCGCGCTTTCTCTCGGCATTGGTTTGTTGAGCGCGTGGACGGGCAATATGAGCTCCTACTACGATGTGGACGCGATTCTCACGGACGCGCAGGTGACCGTCGCTTGTCTACACCTTCAATGTTCATAGTAAGCTTACGAATATCAGAAAGTCCCGTGCACATTTGAGATCACGGTGCCCGGCTTGGGCTTCCTGGAAGGCAACATGAGTGGCGATGTGAGACGTGTTCCTTTGTCGCAGTGGCAACCTAGTAACCCTTGAGTAGATGAAACAGGGCTCAAAGGTCGAACTACCACTATGGCTCGGAGAGATGCTTGCCCTGAGGTACGGGATGGACTATCCAAGATCCACATCCGGCTGACAACCTCGCAGTCAGAGTCTAAATACATCTTCCTTGGTCTCGCTCGATCCTCCTTCAGCCCTAGCACCTCGCGTCCTGAATGCTCTCAAGGCAGATCCACGGACAGTCGATCTAAGAGCCCTTGCGCCGCACTTCTACAACCTGGGGGCTCGTATCCTGGAGCTCTTCGAAGAAGACGAAATGATCCAGGTGCTGAGTGATGTTTGTGACCTGCTTCCTGCTCAACCCAACCATGCTGATGAGGTGTAGACCTTCAAAGCGAGAGCTGCCGTTATCGCGGACCAAGCGCACAACCCAAGGGGCGCGCTAGGCGAGGGTGCTGACTTCATGCGAGGGCTGGATGAGAACGAGAGGCAACGTACGCCCTGCCCATCTTCCTTTCACTCCCTTCTTGTGCTAATATGTTATAAGTATTCCGGGCTGCACACGACAGCGCAAAGGCTGTGAGAACGTGGATGACGGAACTGAAGAAATGAGGAAAAATCTGGCCTGCTACTTTGTACGGTCGCAGCAACAGGAACCCAATTAGATGCAGTGGAAGGCGAAGACCCCTCTATGGGAAAGAAGGGAAAAACATTTTGTGATCACGACTTGACAAAGAAGTAACAAATGCAAGACATAGATCCACTGAACGGACTAACGAGGTAGTGGATAACCCTACCTCTGATTAATTACATATTTACCTTATAATGTATCCACAACGAAGGAAATGATGAATCAACTTCATCTCATAGCTGCTCCAAGATTGCTGTTCTGCAGCAGCGTGATCAACTGTTCTGGTGGATAACCCAAGAAAACAGGGCCGTTAAATATCATTTGGGGAACAACCGAGGGAGCTTGAGGCGCCGCTCTAGGCCGTTCTGTGGGCTTGGGAGCAGGAGCGGGCTCCGTAGGATATTCGTGCGCTTCTTCTTGCACATTGGGTGCCGGTGGTGGTTCGGCGGCTTCGTGATGTTCCCTGGCTTTGGACCCGTCGTTTTGGACAAGCTTTCCAAAGGGGCATTTGCCGGGTGCTTTAGGTGTCTGGCCAATTGTCTCCGGCGGCAGAGGAGGAGAGGCTGTTGGTGCAGAGCCAACGGACGAGGAGCTTTCAGCGTTCGTGTATTTCGCAGGTATGGAGATGCCCCATGGACGGCTGGGCGATTCGCCCACTCTGATCTCTTTCAATGGGCGATCAAAGTGTGCCGTCCGAGCCTCGTCAAGCGCCAGCTCTTGTGCTTCTTCCTCCTCTTCGCCAGGCGCGCAGTCTTTTAGACTTGCCGTCACGTCCGTGGCCCATTTCTCCACCTTCGCATCGGCTTTGACCGCTTCTTCAGGAGCAACTGGCTCATCAAGCTCATCTTCGGGCTCCTCGGGTAGCCATGCCTGGTGTTTCTCGCCCAGACCCTGGATCATGTTGACCAGGTTGCCGTATTTACGGTCTAGCTGACGTATGCTCTCCGCATTGCTTTGGAAGCGATTGATGCAGACTTCGTGGCTTCTTGGGAGCTCGTGCTTATGCTTCTCGAAGTATTTGGCAACGTCCTCAGGTGCGTGTTGGTCGAGGAATCGAATCGGGCAAACCGCAGCTGACCCTTCGATCGACGCGGACGCAGAGACCGGGTCATTGCCACAGATTTCTGCTCGTATAGGGTCATTGAATGACGGCCGTTTGGATCGCCTGCCCTTGAAGCTCATTCGCGATGAAGAGCTGAGTGGTGTGGCAAGTGGGCTTTGCCTTCCACTAGACGCAAAAGGACATCCCAGCTTACTTGGAGTCCCCGCAGTTGTAAAATCCTTCTCCATGTGAGACACGTCGACATCA
This sequence comes from Pseudomonodictys pantanalensis, assembly GCA_019022785.1. Taxonomy (NCBI): domain Eukaryota; kingdom Fungi; phylum Ascomycota; class Dothideomycetes; order Pleosporales; family Parabambusicolaceae; genus Pseudomonodictys; species Pseudomonodictys pantanalensis. The sequence continues at coordinate 55,346 of JAFHBV010000064.1, forward strand.
GGTTGTATTCGCAGCGGGGGTTTCTCTTTGTCTGCCGATGGACCGCTCCATATCTTGACGCCATCGTCTGGTGCAGGGAGAGGTAAGTCAGCGCAGGCGGTTGCTGCCTGCTTGAGGAGAGCTGCCCGGCTACGTTGTTCTGCATCTCCGCTTTGTGCGAGATGCTCGATCCAATCAGACGGCGGTCGTGGGGTCTCGGAGGCGACTTGCTCGAGGTCTTGCAAGAATACGAGGTGTTCTTGCGCCAGTGTTTCTGGCGTGTATCGCTTGAGAAGCTCAAGATACTGAGAATGAAACGTTAGCTAGGCTGTAGTCGGGGAAATTTGGTTACGAGTAATTGGAGACATTGAGTAGTCAGTAGCTGATAAATGGTGTCTGTCAAAGCTGAGAACAGCTGCAGGTCTAGAGCTAAAAAGTGTTCATCACGAAATAGTGCGCGGGTGACAAGAGATTCTGAGCGTACGCACCTGCTGTTTAGCGTATGATAGCTTCGACTCCAGTTGACGGTGCTGGTCAAGTAGTGTCTGGTATTCCCCGCTCAACGCTGCAAAACCTGTCGAAAGCTGCTCCGCAAGCTGAAGGACGGAGGAAGGTGGAAGGGCAGCCATGGAGGCAAAAGAAGATTACAACTAACGTCGGCAAAGAAGATTATGAACAGCAGAAAGAGACCAGCTCGCTGAGATACACGACACCGTCAAACTCGCTGCTCTGTGAATAACGGAACGAGAAGAGTGACAGGGATCGGGCTCGGTGCATGCTTCCTTTGGGAGATCGTTCGGCACGTGGCTTAGTCACCGTCTCACTAGCGCTTGCAAGGGTCCTGCCAGGAACGCCGATAGCCGATGACCACTGCCCAGTCGTTCTTGGAATTTCTCAGGGCAGGGAAGTCGCGGCCGTCAGCCTCAACACCGCCCGGGTTTACGTAGCAGAGTCGCCATTGAGAAGCTTGGAGGCATACCTAGGCAGCATGTCGTCCAATTCGTGATTCCTACCCTCATCTCGCACACGCCGCGCTCTCCTACCGCCCAAGTACACATTCGCTCGCTTTTCCTAACCCTCCGAAGTACCTAAAGACCTACCAAAGCACCTGCATCCTCCACCTAGCCCACGATGGCGTCAATGCACAAGCACAGTATATCCAGATGGCTTGCTACCTCGCCGCCCATTACCTGGACCGTTCGCCAGCTGCGAGAGCTCCTGATCGGTGCCCTTAGGCAGGGTCCAATCCCCCAACATGTCGCGTTTGTCATGGACGGAAACAGACGGTTTGCGCGAGAGCACCATATTGAGACTGTGGAGGGGCACAACATGGGTTTTGAAGCTCTTGCAAGGGTATGTGTCCCCTAGCATCCGTCCTCTGCGGAGCACAAGCTGACCCTAACGCCAGATCCTCGAAGTCTGCTACAAGACTGGCGTGAAGGTGGTGACCATCTACGCCTTCAGTATCGAGAACTTCAAACGCTCGAAGCATGAGGTCGATGCCCTGATGGCCATGGCGAGGACGAAGCTGCTACAGCTCTCGGAGCATGGCGCTCTTCTCGATCGCTACGGCGCGTCTATTCGAATCCTTGGGCAGCGCGAGCTTGTAAGACCGGATGTACTCGAGGCAATAGATAAAGCTGTGGCCATGACAGCACATAACAAGAGGTATGCTCATCGAGAAGCGCGTCCTGCATACCACTCACCTTGTACAGAGCAATCCTCAACGTCTGTTTCCCGTACACCTCTCGCGACGAAATTACCTCTGCGGTGAGGTCGACGGTGGAGAAGTTCAGCACTCCCATCGACAGCCTCCAGACACCGTCCAAGCGCACATTTTCAGAATCACACATTACCCAGCATATCCGAAAACAAATGCTAGGAGAGGATAGCGAGGGCACGTCGGAGAGGCATGAGTCGCGCTCTACCTCCCCTTCTTCTTCGAAAGAGGGCAAATCTGCGGAGGATAGCTACTCTTCATCTACGCTGACAGCTGTCAATGGGCCTGATAAGGACGGACATCAACCGTCAACGCCGGCCTATATGGATGCCGAAACAATAACCGTTGAGACGCTGAACGATCACATGCTGACCGCAGGAGCGCCTCCACTCGACCTATTGGTCCGGACCTCTGGGGTTGAGCGGCTGAGTGATTTCATGCTTTGGCAGTGCCACGAAAACACTTCGATCGTCTTCCTTAAGTGCCTTTGGCCCGAATTCGATCTTTGGCACTTCCTCCCGGTGTTGGTAGAATGGCAATGGCAAAGAAAGAAGCTTCAAGAACAGCAGAAAAGTCGCAGCTGGCCCAAGGCGGAGTGAATGGGTGGGCGGAAGGTGCGGGCAAGGCGAGAACGCCCCGGGCGCAAGGCACAAGCTGGTATATTGTTATCCATCGATACCCAGGAAAGAAAGACTCGAATAAGATTGTGGTTCCGAAGATATTCGGCGACCCAGTTTAAACGCAGCTGGGCCCTTTGCAGTCCAGAACAAGCCTTGCGCGCGATTTCTGACCACGGCTTGCAGGCGATGATGGTTGGCCGCTAACGGCATCCTCAGCTCTTTATCTTTGATCGCGCCTCAGCCGAGCATTGTGATCATATGATTCGCGCTAGCGCCTATGTAACAAGCCAACGGCTTGGTAAACCCCCAGGGCGATGCTTGCTGAAGCTGACTATGCGGCAGACCTCGGAAACGTCATCTGCACGCGATAGCTTGGAATTCCAGATTATGTATCCAACTTTCCATATTACGCCAGTCCTTCTAGACACCGGGCCGTTAGACCTTCACTCCTGTATCCGCAGATTTCATGCTTGGTTAACCCTCGACCTTCCCAAATCAGACGTCGCGGGGCGATAAAGGATCCTTGCTTGACTCAGGACTGAAATCTTTCGCGACGCATTTCTACCCAACACCTTCACGTTGCAACATCGCTTCGTATTCTTCATCATTATCATCTTTGTCTTCGTCTTAGCGAACCACCATCATGGCCTGCCTCCTGAGCATCCCTGTCGAACTCCGAGAGCTCATATACGAATATCTCTTCAGCGCAATAACGATCAAGCGCGGCTTTGGGACTACTTCATCGAACCGCGCCGCAATCTTACAGACCTGTCGTCGAATCCACAACGAGGCATGGCGACATCTCCCGCTGAACGCAACCTTCCACTTCTGGGGCACGGAGACCATGCTCGATATGCTCCTCAGTATTGACCAGTCCGTCGTTACACGAATACGTCATATGCGTGTTAAAGCCTTCCCTTTCCCACTGTACGCAAGCGGAAGACCGAACTACTATTCGACCTATCATTTCGCAAATGCTCTATCTCTTCTCCCAGGATTGCATCTGAAGCAACTTGTTGTCGACGATAGCTTCCATGGCATTGGCCTCGTCGATGGTTGGAGAGATGTCGTTACGTATTTTGACATTGAGGCTCTGCTCAAGTGCGACGCGTGGAAAGAACTCGTATACATTACTCCGAATACGGACTTCATCGCCTCCGGGTACGATCACCGCAAGAAGCGAGTCGCGCAACCTGAAAATTGGGACACACTGCTCAAGGAGAGAGATGGAGAAGAGTCCGGTGCTCAGGTCGAGATGTGGCTCACACCACAGTCGAGCAACGAGCCTCCAGGTGAACCACGTCTATGGTCCGCAAAGCCGGGCCATGAAGTCATCGAGAACTGGCGGATCGCCGGACCTGATCAAGATCTGAAAGGTGAAGTCAGAATTGTCGCCAAACGAGGGAATAGGGCAATGTATGTGCAAACCGGGTTCTCTGAGCGGAAGTCCTGGAAGGAACTGAAGGACAAGCCCGGCGGCTTCAAGCCAGAAGGTCAGTGATGCAAGCCCAGGACCCTTGATTGCTATGAAACGCCATTGACAAGGTATACAGATTGGACGCCATACTACAACGACATGGCAGACGCTGTGGGCTGGGTATACGGTGGCTGGGGACGCCGTATGCAACAGGCGCACATGGCGCTCAATATCTAAGAGCCTCACGTCCGCTACACATATGGTACCAAACCGGCTGGCTCGGAAATTTTTGTTGGCGCCGAGTTCTTGAATATGTCCTTGGCAATCTTCCTTATTGTGTCCTGGCTCTTGGTGCTAGATTTTGTGTTCGACATTGCCATTTACGTACGCTCGTTTCAGATACACGGCCGGGTATATTCTCCACACATGCAGGTCTTACGTTACACAGGCTTTTACTCTAGAGTTTTGATTTAGCCGCTAGATGGGATTCCTGGGAAGCAATATAGCTGGAGAGATGATCGACGTGCGTGGTGTTTGGCGTTCCAGGATTGCGGTTTCGGCGTTGCTGTCATCTGTCATTTGTCTACTGTCTATTGTCAAATTTCCTGGCCTTTAAAGGTTCGAGCTGCCCCACCGAAGGGGAGTACAGTCACCCGTTTGTGGAAATGTCATGCCTTCACAGAGCCATGGCCGTGTTTGCTTGGGGATAGCGCTGTGTTTGCTTGTCTTGTTCTTCGTTGTTCAATTTCAACATAATGAGTCTGGGGCGAGGGCGTTCAAATTTACGAAGCAATACTCTCGTTCAGGGAAATCTTCGGTGGATGGCATTGCTAACGATACCTTGGGTGTGAGTTTTGTGTATCCTCGGACTGTTCTAGAAGCGTATTAACCAGATCACAGTTCGAGAAGATCTTCGTCATCAACGCGCCTTGGAGGACAGACCGCAAAGATGCCTTCTCCCTTGCCGCATCATACAGTGGAATGACAATCAATTGGATAGACGGGATCGACGCTGAAGAGATTCGAGAAAAGGCGTACCCGCCTGGGAATCACCGGCAGATAAATCATGGGAATCTTGGAAGCTGGAGGGCGCACATGAATGCTATTCGATCGTCAGTCTTCCTACATCATTAACAATCACTGCCTAGCTAACACCTTTCAGCATAGTCGAACAGAACCTCACCACAGCCCTGATAATGGAAGACGACGCAGACTGGGACATTCGCATCCGCACCCAACTCTCCTCCTTTGGCCACGCCGCGCGTCGGCTCCCATCCCTCATTCACCAAGCCACCCTCCACTCCCCAAAGCACCCCCCAGCATCCGAAGAAAAGCAACCCCATCCAGTGGACCTCGCGAAGCGCTCCACCATGACCCTGCCCTCCAGCAATCCCGACAGCCTTGAGCCGTACGGCCGCGACTGGGACATACTCTGGCTAGGCCACTGCCGGGCCGACCTGCCACCCCCCTCCCCATCACACCCAAACCGCATCATGCTCCCCAATGATCTCACTATCCCTTCTCCAAAACACCTAAAACCGACCTCCAACGCGCCCCTCGACGCCATCGCCTCCCTCTACCCACCCCACACCCGGCTCGTACACCGCACAAATACAACCCTCTGCACAATCACCTACGCCGTCACGCAAACCGGCGCGCGGAAACTGCTCTACCAATTCGGCATCCGGGATTTCAGCAAGGGCTTCGACTTTGCGCTTTCGGACTACTGCAATGGGCTCACAAGAGGGGCGACGAAGGAGAATATGCCCATGTGCGTGGTAGTGCAGCCGCCGCTGTTCAGTCACTTCTTTGACGAGCGCGGGATCAGCGATATCATGGCGCCAGGGGCGGGTGGGAGGCAGACGGGGAGTAGGTATGTTAGGCAGAGCGTGAGGGCCAATTTGGAGGGGTTGGTTAGGGGGGCGGAGGGGGTGGGTGAGCAGTGGGGGGATGAGATGTAAGGGAACTTAGAGGCAATTGGGCGCATATACTGGCGCTTGGGAGGGTCCCTGGGTTACATACGGTACATAAAAGATGTGGATTTGTTGTATGAATCGTATCTTCTACCATTAAACCTAGCAATTCCATTCATCAATATATCTACTTATTGCACCAGCCCTTCTCTTTATGCCAATGTGAACGGCCATACTATTCATTATCGCTATCACTAACCTCAATAACCATACCTCCACCATGCTCTTCCTCCTCAGGCTCCGAGATATACCCCGCTCCGCCGCACTTCGAGCACTCGGACTTAATCGACCCAGTGCCCTTGCAATTATCGCATGTGCCATCGTATCTGCCTTCGCCATCACAAACAGAACAGGGATGCCAGAACGTTTTGCCACCGTCGTTGAGATTCTGTCCGCCCGCACCTTTGCAGGCGTGGCAGTCTTGGATGTCGTGGCCGCTGCCGCGACACGGTCCGCAGTAGTCGTAGCGAGCGCCTTCGCAGTTTGTGCACTGTTTGGTCGGCATGGTGGATGGGTACTGGGTGGTTGTGGGTAGGCTTGTTACTCGTATGGGAGTGTGACGGGAGGAGGGGCGTACGGTTCAACGGTATGATTGGGACAGGGCGAGGGCAATATTTTGGTGACGGAAGGAAACAGGGGCAGAGACGACTAAAGCGGAGAAGGTCGATGAAAGTCGGCTGAGATGGAATGATCGCAGTGAGATCGTGTAGTTCAGCAGAGCTTGGACACTTTGCGCAGAGAGTGACAGTAAGAGCTTCGAGCCAGCTTAGGGCGCTGTATATTATTTCTCATTGGAAACTTGGACGTCCTTCATGCACGGAATCACTTATATGGTCGTTTATCCTGATTATTGGTTGTGAGGAAGTCCTTCGCGGCTTGGAGGGCGCAACCGATGAGGCTGAAATTGAATCATGAGGTGGGCGACGGCTGTCTCCAGTGGTGTTTAGAAAGTCCATCTTCGGGCCCAGGAGACGGTGAGAAGGCATATGCAAGGCCTAGAGCAGCCAGAAATAGCTCTGTCATAGTGCGAGGTATGAAGGTGGATGCACGTGCTCTCGCATGCATCGCGCTACTAGCGCGTCGTCGCTGTGGAAACCCCGGCCGTGTTTATTCAGCGCCCCAACCATGGAAGCAGCAACCGGCACCCGACCCCGTCACCTCTTTCTATAATGCCCGACAATTGTTTGATATAGCCAAAACACGTTTCTCAGCTTCTTTCTCGGGGCATCCCCGGGGCTCTGTTTCCCTTGGACTTTATCCTCTATTTCTTAACGCAGCCCATTCTTCATGGCAGCGCCGGCGCCGGCGGGGCATCGACGCAACAAGTCTTCTTCGATGATCAAGTCAATCATTGCGCCCAAGGGCCACAAGCGGGCGCCTTCAGATGGTACTCCTCTGACGGAGAGGCAGCCTGACGCCAGGCCGTACAATCCCATCTTCAACGCCGGCACGCCGCTGCTGCCACCAGACCATCCGCATAGCCAACTGCGGGCTGCGAACAGGACGCCATATATTCCTACAAGCCAACCACCGTCACCTCGGAAACCGCAGGATAGAAAGGACAGCCCGACGAAGAGCCTACATAAGAAGACGCTCAGCTCGGTGTCGCTCCGGTCACTGGCTAAGGGCGGGGACAAGGAGCGAGAAAGCAAGCCCCGAGAACCAAGCCGAACTCGAGGGGGAGATGCAGTGGACAAGAGTGCTAAGAAGACAAAGTCGTCGACCAACCTGGCTGGTCTCTTCGGCAAGGGCAAGCAGTCCAAGGAGGGCAAGCCGCGAGACAAGGAGAATACCACGCCGCCAAGCTCTTCGAATGCGCCCGCACCAATTCATACCCCCATCTGGGCCGAGTTTAGCTCACAGCCAGTACAAGAGGTCACGACCACAAGCAAGGTCCCGCTCAATGACCAGCGACGCAGCGTCGACGAGGAGATTGCGCTGTACAGTGGAAGAGACTACTCGCCATCCAAGCAGCGCAACTTCTTCGACTATGGCCAACCCTCGCTCACGAATAAGCCACCCATCAAGGAACGACCCAAGTCGACCATCGTCTCCGGCAGTGCATCCACGCCATCTTTACTCGAGACCTTCACTCGCAAGAAGAGCAGCGAGCGCGACCGGACACCGCTGGGCGATACAAAAGGCAATCATGGACGGGCCAAGGAGAGTATCCCCACCCGAGGCATACTGGGTCGCAAGAGTTCGGACGAAAGCAGGAAGGATGTGGACGCCAGGAAGCCTGATTCGCCCAAGAAGCCCAACAGGGTTATGGCGGCCGTGGCTGCATTCAACGGCAAGTCGAAGCAAGGCGGGTCGACCCCGGCTACTTCGCCCACCAAGCTCGACCCCAAGGTTGTAGACGCAGAGTTTGAGGCTGTTTTGGTGAGTGAATGCGTACCGGCAGAACATTGCAGGGTGCTAATGTCCGCAACAGGAGTCTCGAAATATTCCTACCCACCAGCGAGCGCAGATGCGCACCCTGAAGCTCGAAGTCAAAGCCGACTTCGTCCGAACACACAAGCTGGAACCCTCTGCCTCGCGAGCAGCATCGGCACAGTCTACAGTAGCAGGCACAAGCGGCAAGCAAGCGGGCAAGCCTATGCTTACTCGGTCTGCTAAGTCAAGGGACGGCTCTGTAGAGGAAGAAAAGGTGCCTTTACGGACCACTTCCTCGGACGGATCTACCAAGCGCGAACGACCACGAAGCCGGACCTTCACATTCAGCAGAAGTGATTCGCCCACCAAGAAGCAGAAGGGTGGCGACGTTTCCCCGACCAAAGTCCCGATATCCAAGTCGCCATCGACTCGATCATTGGCTTCCAACTCGTCTCAGAGATCTGTCTCCAAGGGAGGCAAGGCAGTTACACCAGACGATTTCATCAGCTACCTCCGGAAGACTACAAGACCGCAGGACGTAGAGGTTGGCAAGCTACACAAGCTTCGACTCCTCCTTCGAAATGAGACTGTGGAATGGGTGGACGACTTTATGCAAGAGGGTGGAATGACCGAGCTCGTTGCATTGCTGCACCGTACCATGGAGGTCGAGTGGCGCGAGGACCATGAAGACACGTTGCTGCACGAACTCCTTCGTTGTCTCAAGGGTCTCTGCACCACTGGCTCAGCACTCAAGCAGCTGGCGGAAATCTCCACGACCCTCTTCCCTGCCCTCCTCGCCATGCTCTTCGACGAGGAACACAAAGGCCCCAGCGAGTTTACGACCCGCGAACTCATCATCCAAATCATCTTCGCCCACCTCTCGACCGCCGACGAAGCCGAGCTCCCCTCCCGCGCTGACGGACTCCTCAAGTACCTCAAAGACCCTGTCAAAGAGAAAGAGACCTCAACCGTTCCCTTCATCTTGCAGATGCACCAGTCCCGCCCCTACCAAGTATGGTGCAAGGAGATCACAAATGTCACCAAGGAAGTCTTCTGGATCTTCATCCACCACCTAAATGTCGTTCCAATCCCACCGACCGCCGACACCGTCCTCCCTTACTCGAAGAAGCACTTCCCCGGGCCCCGCGCCATCGTCCCGGCAGCACCCTACGTCGGCGGCGTGGAATGGGACGCCACAAATTACATCGCTACACACCTGGACCTCCTCAACGGCATCCTCGCCGCCCTGCCCACTCGTGAAGCGCGCAACGCGCTCCGCAACGATCTCAAGATCTCAGGCTTCGAAAAGGTAATGGGACACCTGAGGACGTGCAACCCCAAGTACTACGGCGCTGTGCACGATGCGGTCAAGGTGTGGATTGGCGCCGCGGCCGAGGATGGATGGGATGTCAAGCCGGTGCGCATGGGGCCGCCCGAGGGGAATAAGAGTCCGGTCAAGATGAGTCCGCAGAAGAAGAAGGAGAAGGCTCCGCAATTGCAAGCGCCGAAGATGGATCTGGGGCTGGGCTTGGACTTGGGGTTCGAGAAGGAGGTTGGAGGTGGGTTGCGCAAGGCGAAGGTGGACGATGACTGGATTTAAGAGGGAGTGGAGATTGAGACTGGGGTGGGTGAGTTGGACTCGATTGCGCGACGACTTTATCGCACCAGCCCTTCTTGGATACCGACGCTGGAGATATGATCACCTTCTGGATACCGACGCCGGAGACATGGTGACCTTCTGGATACTGACTGCTAGCGACTGGAAATCTGTACATTCGCCTACCGCCCCTTGCATCCCTCGGCATCTACAGCCACGGGATACATCTTCCGCTGTCGGTCTGCTTTTGACTTCAAGATTGACGCCTTTTCTCTCGTGTTTCCTTTCGGGCTTTTTATCAGCATCCGCTGGATGCGTTAATGACCTCTACGACCGACACGGCTATCTGACGATTGCATCAAGCCCGACACCAGAGTTACGACTTTTCCTCTGGGTCCCTTTGACTGCTGAGCTGGCGGAGATGGAATTTGTGTATAGTACATATATATTCATTAGGCGCCATTATTTGGGGGTGGAGTTTGGGGGATCGGGGCTTGCGAGAGTCATGAATTTAATGCTTGATTATGAGAGGCTCCATGTGTCCATGTGAACGTTGAATGTATGAACATGTGATTGACACTGAGGCCTACCATCGAAGGCCATCTATTCCGTCTATATTCTCCAAAGGATGAAAGAGGGTATCTCGAATATATACAATCCAAGCGCCAACAATGCCAAAGTCAGTTCTACCACCCCTCGCACTCGCCCCCCTTATCANCATCTCAATTCTTNTTCTTCCCCTTCCNCTTCCTCCTCCTCCCACCGTCCTCCTTCGCAACCTCCACATACCCCGTCTCCAGTTCCCCCTCTTCAATACCCAAAGCCTCATTCCCCTGCATCTCCTGCAACTTCTGCTGCCCGCTGATAAAAAAACTCAAATCGCGATTCTGCTCCTCCAGATCCGCCTTCAGCGCTTCAATCTCCTTGACTCTCGTCTCCGCCTCCTCGGCCTTCTTCTCCAAGTGCTTTATCCTCGCCATCAAGCTCTCGTTAATCGTCTGTTCTTCTTTGACCTGTTTTGTCAATTTCCTCGCTAGCTCTTGGCTGGCTGTGGCCTTTGTCGCGTTCCTGCTAGCTTCTTTCTCGAGGGATGCGATGGAGGTCTGGGCTTCGGTGTACTGCAGGGACAATTTGTCCAGGCGCGAAGTCAGTTGCGCAACCGAGGATGAGGCTTCTTCGGCCGAGGAGGCTGCTTTGCTAGCTTTATCCACGGCGCGCTCGAGTTGTTCCTCAAAGTACGCGCGTTGGGATTCCAATTGTGAGGTGAGCAGATACGCGTACTCCATGCCCATGTTGTCCAATTTCTCGCGGGGCACCGTGTCATTCGCATAGCCCGTCATGCCTGCCGCAAACGGCGTCGCCGCGTGCGCACTCGCCGGCAAATCGACCAGCTTCCCATCCGCCTTGTTCTGAATCAACCTGTGCACGTACCCATCGCCCGCGTAGTCCCACACATGCTGGCTCACGACATCCATGGCGTATGTATGACTCGTGCTTTCGTAATGCGCAAACGCGTGCGCCGAGTCGTAGCGCCCGCAGCCGATGTTGCCGCAGATGAGGCAGATCCAGAGGTTTTGCGTGGAGCCGCAGACGGAGCATTCGTTGTCGGGCGAGTCGTCGAGCGAGGAGCGGTGCGGCATGAAGGCGTCGTTTTGCGTGTAGCGGCAGACGGGACAGCCGGAGCCGCGCCACTTCTCCAGGCAGGCGCAGTGGAAGACATGCTGGCAGAGGATGGTTAGCAGGCCCGTTGTTTCGTCCATGCGCTCGAGACAGACGGGGCAGGTGGGGAGTTCGATGAGCGCGGGCGTGGGCGGGGCGAGGGGTTTGGCGGTCAGAGAGGTGGCGAGGGATGTGGTGTCGACGGGGGAGGAGACGGATGAGGTGGTCGGTGGGAGGGGAGAGGTGTGTTGGGAGGTTGGGGCGGGCGTGAAGGGGTCGTTTGTTAGGTCTGGGTAGGAGGAGGGATCGCGGGTAGTGGAGTCGGACTGAAAGGTTATGGATTTGATGAAGACGACGTGGCAGTACTCGGGCTTCAGAACAGTCAGTTGTGATTCTAACGGTGTGGGAAGGGAGTGATATACAGACCTCCATGCTGTTAAAAGCCTTCCCATTCCACTCCTTCCTCCACTCCCTCGCCCTCTTCGCGTCGCGAAACTTCATCAACACCATGTATTTGTTCGCCCTCGCCGTGCGTATCAATCGGAAATGGCTGACGTCCTCTCTTGTCTGCTCTCCCATGAAGCCCAGCAAGTCAGAAGGCGTCATGTAACTCGGCACAGCCAGTATACATAGCGTGGTGCAGTCCTCTTCTTTGAAGTCGCCGTCCACGCCGTCGTTGTATAGCCCAGGCGTCTCTTGTCCATCACGGTATAGATGTACGACTCCCCACCCCACCTCCGTATCTTTCAACTCTGAAGGTATGAACTTGCCCTTGGTTGCCAGACCGCCTGAGATGCTGACGGTGGAAGGCTGTTTCAATGACTTCGCGCGGGGTCTTGTGCTGTCGTCGCCATCGCCGGGTTTCATGTCGATGCTAAGTATAGAGATGGAGCCGAAGCGCCAGTCCTTGGGCGCAAAGCTCTGTGTCCGTCTATGCGAAGGCCGTTTGGGTGGCCTAACAACAGGCACAGGGCTGTCGTGATGTTCGGCGAAGGAGGGGCGCGAGCGCTGACTGTAGCGGCGGGATGTCGGGGGACGTTCGCGTGGATTGGAGAGGTGAGAGACGTCGCTGCTCGAGGCTGCAGTTTTCGGGTACTTGGTGAGGTGCTCGGTGGGAGAGGCGAGGGACGACCACGAGGCGGTTCTGTGGACAGGAAGCTCTGACGCGAAAAGGTCGGTTTGCGGGGGCGGCGTGTATGTTGTCTCGGGCGACGAGCGGGCTGGGTGGAGCTCAAAGGCAATGTGGAAGAAGTATTCCGGCATGTGGAAGTGCATGTGAAGTCTACATGTCTAACGGGGGAGAAACCGTGGCTTGCTAGGCCGTGTTATGACTGATTGACATGTTGAAGCTGTGGCCCCTTCCAGGCTCAAAAGTGGCGGTCTGTGCCACAGGCTGTGGCGTCATTCTCCGAAGCCGTTTTTCACCCTCTGTTCGTTCCCTCTCACTGTCGTCGAGCACTTTCAGAACTCAGCCATGATCATATGCCATTAATTCTCGGCCCCATGAACGCCAGGCGGACGCTCAGCGGATCCAACATCTACATGCTAGAGTACTCGTCCAAAGAACATTTGTGTGCCGGTCGCAGCCAGCGGGAATCCAACGCCATTAAAATGCATCATAGAGCACCCGGACGAACACCGCTTCCGAATAAATGCAGCTAGACACGAGTCGCTGCTCGGCTAATGCAGGGTATGAGCTGTGGGAAGACCGTAACAAGAATATTATGAAGACTCCTTTGCAAGGACATTGTACCGGCGTAAACACTCGTCAAGTTTTTCCGTAGCAGGACTAGCCCAGGATATCAGAAGGGAATAACAGTCGATAAGGCCCGGGCTAAATGGAAGGAAGCCGTAAGCATTCCGTTGCAAGAGCGCGTCTGGGCAGACGTTCGTTTGCTAGACCGCGTCTGCATCCATGCTATCGTCGATCTCTTCAATCTCTTGGCCCTTGTGATTGACGACAATTCGGCGACCTCGTTGGTCTGCCGGGACGCCGTCGCGCGAAGCACCGAAGTCTAGTACCTGTGACGTTGTGAGCTGGGACTAGGAGAATCGACGTGCGGTGCGCAACATACCTCAATATAGGTCATTTGGTTTCTCTGGACGGCAGCAACGCATCGTCGCTCATTAAACTTGACTTGCCAGACGCCGCTGAGGTCCGTCAAAAGATCCTTCACGAACTCGCCTGTCTGCACATTCCACATCTTCAAAGTACGGTCCGAGCCCGAAATGACCTTCTGTCCATCATGTTGGAAACATGTTATGGCACCAGTATGAGCGCAGAGTCGGCTCTTGCACTGTCCGTTCTCGGGATCCCAGATCCGGAGGGTAGAGTCGGCCGCGGCGGAAACAAGACGGCCGTGGCTGAGGTCCAGGAGGCCGACCAACGACGTGTGTCCTTCGAGCGTGAAGATACAAGCACCCGTCTCCAAAGACCACACTTTGACCATGTTGTCCATGGAGCCACTGATGCAGCGGTTGCGCTCGGTGTCCAGGACCACACTGTACACCTTCTGCGCATGGCCCTGTAAGCGATGCAGGACTTCACCGGTCGAGATCTTCCAGACGCGGACGGTACAATCATAACTGCCACTAACGAGGGTATCACCGTGGGCTGCAATAGCACGCACGCTGTGGTGATGACCGGTAAGCGCGCGGATGAAATATGGATTGTCGTGGTCGTTGGCCGGCGGTCCGGTCTGCATGATGCTCCTGTCGCCAGGTCGAGGAAGCTTCCACACTCGAAGAGAAGAGTCGCGAGATCCAGTAATGATGAGTTCTTCCTTTGGCATTATGATCGGACGCCCGTCCTCCGTCTCTCCGATCTTGGTGGGCTTCAGGATGACTAAGCAGCGAACCGTCGACGTGTGACCTTGGAAGACTTGCGTGCACCTTCCCTTCTCAATATCCCATACCCGAACGGAACGATCAGTCGAGCCTGATACCAAAGTGTTGCCCTCGTACTGCAGGGCCCACACACCGCCCTCGTGTCCTTCGAGGCGGTTGCGGAGAGCGCCTGTTTTGGTGTCGTAAACGTTGATGTTAGTGTCGTCACTGCCAGTCAGGATCTTGTCCGTATCGAACTGCAAGCACGTAACAACATGGCGCTGATGCGCTCGGAAAGCGATGTGCTTGGGCCTTGTCTCCGTGTCCATCCAACTCTTCCGGATGAGGTGATGGCGCTGGTAGAGTGATTTGAAGAGGTGCATGTTCCGGAGAGTCGGCAAGCCTACATCAGGCTCTGGGATGGCCTCGATGGCCGACTGTGCACAAGAATTTGGACCCCTTTGTAGCGCAGTGGACCGCGACAAGAGGGGTGGGTGGGATTTTGAAGAGGTTGGCACCTTTCTACGCTGCTTCTTAGACATGCCGTGTCTGCTGGTAGCCTTCCTCTTCTGCCGGGCGGATGATGAGCGTGTTGCTGCTCCTTCGTGGTCGAGAAAAACGCTGGATCCCGATGAGCCTGGAGAGTTCGCATACTCTGTCCTCGCGTGGGCAGAGGCGCGCAGGTCACGCTCATAACTGTCCGGAGATGAGGGATACTGCCAGCCCCATCCTTCTTCTACCGCGCGTTCGAGCTCGTTCTCGGGGAGCACGTAGCCGTCATTGTCCAATAAGTCTTTCCACGCTTGCTCGTGCGTATCGATCATCCGACGCCACTTCTTGGAGACTCGAGCTGCATTACACATGCTCTTGACATCTAGGTATCCGATGATGTTTATGCTGAGTTCAGCGGGGAGCAGGGCGATGAAATCACATTTCAGGGCGGGATTGACAACATCGGCCACAAAATGAAGCGTGGGCTTTGCACACCTCCGCAGCAACTGATACATGACGTATGTCTTCATCTTCTCGGGGAAACCATCGAACGTGTCTAGCATGCTCGGGATGTCCATGACCGTCGGCGTCGGGAGTTGCGGATTCGACCCATTGAGGTCAAAGAGCCCAGCTAGGGACGGAAGCGAGCCGAGCGATTTCGTCGAGCTATTCTCGAAATTGCCTTGCGTAATATCTAAGCTGGACATGTCGTTAGCGTCATCGTCACCTTCGTCGTCTGCGAACGGGGATCCATCGTTGTTCTGTTGGGCCAGGGTAGCAGCTGCCGTAATGGGTGACAAGCTCGGGCTAGGTAGACTTGCGTCTTGAGCCGTGAGTGTGTCTAGCTGCATGGGTCTAGCCAGGGCTGTCTGCGGCCACGAAGCGTCGTTAGGTGCGAACGATCCAACGGGTTCCAAGTCTGTTTCTGCGATCGGAGGCGTTGCCGCAATGCCAGGTCCCTCTATAGCCGAAGTACTGAATGGATGGATATCAGGCGAAGGCTGTCGTTCAATGGGCCTACTATGCTCGGTATCGCCCCTGTCTCCACCTACGGCCCTACCAGACGATCCGTGCTCGTTCTTCGAAGAACCCGCAAAGGACTCTTGAAGCTGCCAGGTCGGGGGCAGGTGCTGCCGCCTGTGTGAAGAGGATCGCAGATTCGCCCTTCTCGCCTGAATGCTTGTCTTGGGCACTTTGAATGAGTCTGCGGCGCCGACCTCGGTATCTGGTGTGGCTGGAGTCGCTTCCTCCATGTCATCTGGTGTGAATGCTGCGGTGAATCGAGCTTTGCCTTTGGTCCGACAGTCCTGTAGAGACGTTCGCGGTTTCTTACTCCGCCGCTGCAGGCTAGCTATCTCGGCTGCTTCGGCGATGGATGGGGGTGGAGATGACGATCGCTTCCGTCGGCCTGAAACAGAACGTAGGGTGTGGTTCGGTGGGTTCGGGGGCTTGACCTTCAATCGTATTCGGCGCGGTGTGGCAAAGGCTGGTGGGCCGCTGAAAGTTTCGTAGGTCTGCAAGGTGCCGTTCGAGGTTGCGAGGTCACTATGGAGGGTTTTATGCTGTTGCGTGTTTGATTAGCATGGTTTCTCTTGTTTAAAGGGCAAACTCTCGTCGCGTTTTCTGGAGCATGGCCCCCAAGGACTGGCTAGCCTGATAATGAGAGAGGCGACAGTGCACTCGAGGCCATCATTTTCAAGAACAGCTAGCCACTTGTGGGTTTTCTTCGGAAAGCACGACCTGAGGGTAGCACGAGAGACGGTCGTTGATGCTCCGTCCAGACTGGCTTACCTCACGTATGGAATCCACCACGTCATTTGCTTCCTCGAAGCAAGCCTGTTCGCCACCTGCTTCGAAGTAGAACTTTCGAATCGATTCAGGCGCCTGCGTGTGAGCCAAAGGATATTCCTTCGGATCTCGTTCCTGCAGTTTCCGGGGTGGCTTGAGTAGGAGGGGCGGGTACGACGTTGTGGTGGTGGTCGTTGTTGTCACCACAGTAGTGGTGGTTGCTGGAGCGATAGAGAGCTGCCCCATTGTGGCATACGGGTCTACAGTCTGCTTCTTCTGTACGGTCGAAGCTACGACCTCGCCGCCGAAACCCAGGGAAGAAGCCATGCGCACAAGCCAGCGGGACGGTGTGGTGAGGCTCTGGTTGGATAAGCAGGGCCCTATCGGGCAGATCTGTCGATTTCGGACAGCAGTCTTCGCGGTTTTGGGTGCTACGTCTGCTCGGGGTGTGACGTGCAGGGTATATGGGGGAGCCTCGAGACGCGAGGGCGAGGGCGGATACGCGCAGCAGAGGCGGTTCTAAGACGACATCGGTGTGAATGGCATATGCGCAGAGCGGATCCGAAGCAAGTGAGCGAGCGGCTCCTGTCAACCAGCGAGACTGTACTCAGGGTCGTTTTCTTCGAAGACAGGCCGGCAATGACCGCTGACGAGCGGCGAAACAGGAGAG
This sequence comes from Pseudomonodictys pantanalensis, assembly GCA_019022785.1. Lineage (NCBI taxonomy): Eukaryota > Fungi > Ascomycota > Dothideomycetes > Pleosporales > Parabambusicolaceae > Pseudomonodictys > Pseudomonodictys pantanalensis. The sequence continues at coordinate 72,463 of JAFHBV010000064.1, forward strand.
GAGGACGGTCCGAACTGAATCTACAGATGGAGGGCTGTGCTGCAAGAGGTCAACACCACAGACACCCGGGCGACGGAAGAGAGAGAGCGGAGAGAGCGGAGGGGGGGAGAGGGCAGGAGGGGGCCGGGGATATCGAGAGAGGAGAGTCGGTGGTGGGGAAGCAGCAGTCGGCGCAGTGAAGAAGGCGAGCTCGGCAAGCCAGGGCAAATCATCAGCAAATCGCTTCGCCGTTTGCCTTGTCACGTCCTGCCACCGCCTGCCATTCCATTTTCACTCCACGTTATTATTCCAAGCACGCGGCGCGTCATGCCACGGACCGCCTCTAATTACAAAAACCGCGATCTCGAGCGTTTCATCTCTCCCTTATATTTGTCCATGACCTCCCATCCCCGCGTGCGTGCAGTGATTTTCAACAGCTTCCGTCTACCTCGACGCCTCTTCAACTCCGCCCATTAATGCGCCGCCTATAGCTGCAGCTGACAGGATTCCTTAATTACACAACTGCGTCTCGGCGCACACAGGACTCGTCCTCCTGCTCTTTTCTCTTCACTGCCTCGGGGCGTCCTGGAGGCCTGTGTCTGAAATGCTTCAGGAGGCTCGCACGGCCGCCCGCAGCGTGGCGATTGCAGGCATGTCCCGACTCTTTGTTCTGCCTCGAAAATTGCATTTTGTGTATAAACAAGCAGCATCAACGGACAATAATGAGTATAGAAGGGCCTGCCCCACTCTGTGTGCGCGCCGCGAATGCAATCTGCAGCTATCTCGACTGAGCGTTGTCTATATTGCGATGCGCTATCCACCAATGACTGAGCTCTATGATCACAACATCTACTCTGCTCCAGTTAGTGTCTTCGATCTGGCTCTCCGGTCATCTCATCGCTCATTATGATGTATTGACTGTATATGCTAGTGGTTTCCAGAATATTCATAGCCAACTCTGACGGGGCGTGAACCGAGGGAGCCTTCTTTCCCATGGGCAAAGTCCTCAATGCCAATGACGACTCGGGCCGTCAATCATGCGGCTCGACGCTAGGAATGTTCAGGACGCACTCTAGCAAGGCCGGAAAGTGGGGAGTAGAAATAGAATGACGGTGTTGCGAAGGGATCTGGGGGCTTGTATAGGCTCAGTCCTCACGCTTCGCATCTCCTGACCTGTGGTACCCGATTTCGTTTTCCATCAGAGGGCGGAAACTCCAACTGACAACTCTGTCACTACTCCTCCGTATCCAAAGTTGCGTCTATTTTTGACACGTCGAGTGCATCGCGAATTGTTCTCGCTTACATAGGACCCTTGGAAGAGCCAGAGCCTCGTGATCGATTTCGGCTCGCTCCTTCCCTATTCGACATCAGACAACACGATAGCAGGCCTGTCAGGATCCAAAGCCCAGCCAATGGCTCCAAGTTGGAACTTCGATACTGCTATCAACCTTGACTTGCGGGAAACTCGAGCATCTGTCCAGCTTCCTGCCCACTCAGTACTGACTTTGGGAAGAGGAACAACATCTGGGGGTTCGAGAGGCTCCAGAGACCTGCCTAAATCAACAACAACCCGGCCCACGCGATGCAGTAGGCTCAAGAGAGGGTAGCCCTCGCCTGCATTCATATTCGACAGATGTTGAATACTGGATCCGAAGGACTGGGATGAAGCGGAGAAACATGGGCCGTAGGGTATTATCGAGAACCGTAAACTGTGTATGTATCGCATATACCTGTTGCTAGCCTTGCTGTCTCGTGACCCCTCGGGACCCCGTAGAAGGCGACACGTCGTACATATATGCAAGAAGTATAAATGTTGAAGCCTCACGAGGTCGTTGCGGTACGTGCCGTGGAAGTTTGGCAGTCGGTCGGGAGAAAAGTGGACCAGGGGCAGCGGAAGCACGGTGCAGGCAGCGCGATGCCCTCGGCAGACTTGCGAAAAACGGGGAGCAGGGCACGGCGAAAAAGCAAGGCATGAAGATTGCGACGGCGGGCAGACAAGCGAATTGGTGGCGTCAATGGAGGAGAAGATGCAAGTCATGTTGAGCCGCGGCGCGATTCATCAGGGTCAGCTCTTTTGACAGGCGCAGGGAGCTGCACGAGAGGCGTTGGGTGTGGTGCACAAGGCATTGGACTGCACCAGCCCCACGGAGCGACAATCGTTAAAGTGACATGTAGAGCAGCAGAGGCGCTGGCGCTGAGGGCAATTGACGGGTGGCAATCACGGCCCCATGGATGTGCGATGCGACGCGAAGTGATGTGCTCGGCTTCCCCAGAAGGGACCAGGACGACGACGATCCGGTCTACCCAGGTACCCGTCTCATCAAATCAAGTGGTGAAACTAGCCCTTTGGACGGCAAGCTGCTATACCAAGCGACTTCCTTTTATCAAAAGGCGCTGCATGCTTCCGATGGCGCTCGGGTGCCAGCGTCCACAGGTCTGCAATTCTCCCGTCGTGAGGACGTTTAGATGAAACACAGCGGTGCATGCTGCATGTCGTCGCACAGTGTGCTACCGAGGTGGCCTGGGGAGCAGCCCGGTAGGGTCATCTTTGCCTGATGAGCTCTGCGCTCTGCACTCTGCACCCTGCACCCGTCGCGTTGCTGGTATTCGAACTTTGTGGGAGGTACCGTGCGCACAGGGCACATGGAGGGCAGGTGCGACTTCAGTACGAGGGATCCCTGGCCGCTGCTCCATCGGGCAAGCGTCTTCCAGCGATCATCGCGGGCGGCCAATGGCAGAGAGTCGGTGAGTGTCAGTGGCCTCGGTGGCCCCTGCGTCGTAGCCGGATGAGTGTGGGCCCTGGACGCACTCTCGCAGGTGACGAGCACGCACGTCGCTCTGAACCGCTCGAATCCATGAATCCATGAATCTTCAGCATCCCAGGGGACAAGACAAGCCGTTGTATTGTTCCTGTGCGCGCTGGGTTTCTCCGCCGGCCGCCATACCCTCTTCTGCGCATTTGTTCATGCCCCCGCTGTGCTAGGTCTCGCGTATCCTCAAGCGCTGCTGCACTCCAAGAGGACCCGTCTGCACGTTCAGATTCAGGTACGGTGCCGGCAGCACTGGCGCCCGCCTTGTACCACACTGCTTCCTGTTCCACGCCGTTGGCCTTCCACCGCATCCGCCTCTCACGACCCCCGTAATTCCATCGTCCTCGCCCTCATATGTGCGCCGCGAACGGACGCGACGGTGGCAGCACATTCCCAGCTCGCCGCCGCCATTTCTCCGCCCAATTGCACCCGATGCCGTCCTTTACATACCCCTAGGCGGCCCCGAACAGTGCGCGATTCAGTCGCCCTCGCTGTCCTTGCTGAGTCGCTCCCATTCTTAGAGTACAGACGCCACGCATAATAGCATCCTAGCTGCCTGTCCACTGTCTCTTCACCCACCATGGGCCGCTCTCGTGGCCCAAAGTTCTCCTTCCCCCTCCCCGGCCGCAGCAAGCACGCCAAAAAAGAAAAGAGCAACAATGACGAATTGAGCTCTATCCCTTCGATATCCTCCTCGAACCGTTCTGTGCCCGAATGGTCTCAGCGTCACAACGAGTCCTCGTCCCTCTCCAAAGCACAGCGCATCTTGGGCACAGGCGGCCCGCCTTTCCACCCTTCCTCGAGACAAGCCGCTGCCCCGCCCAGCCCTGGATACATGACCATCACCGTCTCAGAGCCCGGGTCCGACGCCGACGAGAAGGCGTCCTCGCTCGCAATGGACGACGGGAGCTTCATGCCGCCGAGACGGCCGAATATGTCGAACCGCGCTTCCTCGAACATCCTACCCACAAGCATGTCGTATAACGGGGACGGAAGACGTGGCTCAGACTGCAGCTCAGTCAGCAGGCAATTGCATCCCAGCACCTCCAATTCCACCATGCGGTCGCATTACGATCCGCAAAGATCTCCTCTCGCCATTTCCCAGCAGACCTCCAACTCCGCCGTCCGGGACATGGCCCTCAGAAAAGGAAAACCCCAGGTGGGCACCTACGACTATGACCATATACCCAGCCCATTGTCGAATGAGATCATGAGTGGAGCCGGGCAGGAAAACCGCAGGAGCAAACCACCAAAGCTGGATCTATCCAAGCTATTTCCCAAGCCCAAGGGCCAGGTCGGACATGGCCAGTCGCCTCTTCTCTCGCCGAACAAGCTGGTGAACTCTCCCACGGCCATGTCAGTTGCATCAGACGTCTTCCCTCGCCCCATGACACGCGAGCCAACCCCAACACCCAAAGGACATGCAAAGTTGACGAAGAACTCGAAGCGGCAGCAGGCGCCTTTGGCACAGCCAACGAGGCCGACGTCTCCAGTCCGGTTGCACAGGCGCGACACGTACGACAATGCCAAGATCAATGTCCGTCGGCCTCCCCGCGGGATCCAACATTGGTTTGAGGGTCTCGATGAAGACAGCGACGAATTGGCCGAGGACGAAACTACCCCTGTCTACGCTCCCAGTCCCCTAAAGCCTTCGATGCAGCCCGTAGCTCCTGTGCGAAAGAGCTCATTGGGCCGCCTTTTACCTGATACCACAAGGCCGAAGCAACCGGCATCACGTGCTCCTCAGACCTATCCCGATCCCAGGAAGATGCCCCACCTACTCTCCAGTGCATCTGCCGCTCACCGTCTGAACTCTCCCAGTCAATTCTCAGTGCAAAGCCAGTCATCGCTCGGTACCACCAGGACGAAGGAGTCATCTTTCTCGAAAAGCAACCTTCAGGATTCTAGCGTGCTATCGTTCTCATCTTCTGATGAGGAAGACGACAATGACGTCCCTGCCACATCCAAATTTCCGGTCCGTGATAGCATCGATATCACGGCTGATCACGGTGACATCGTCATCGGCCAGGCCCAGGCATTCGAGGTGCGGCCGCCGGGTGGAAGAAGACCATCTGCAGGCAAGCTCAGTCTTCTCTCAACTTCCACAGGTGCGGCTACGATCGAGGTCATGTACACTCCAGAGCCATACTCATCCCAACACTTCCCAAGAAGCTTTCCCGTCAGCAGGCGATCGAGTCATCTTCGGCAACCGTCTGTCATTCCCGAGGACGCGAATGCTCGCCCAAAAACGGCCTCTGATCGTCCGATGTCACCCGCTCACAGCGTTCGTACCTCAACAAGTGAACCGCGTCCTCGAAGAGCGGATGGACATAAGCTGATGGCAGTGACTGCGGAAGAAGAGGCTCTTCTGGAAATGATGCGAAAGAAGCGGGCTGCAATGGCACAGCAGCATTGGGTGGAGGGCTATGAGATGGGTATCAAGGAAGAGGGGCGCCAGGCAACACCTCCAGAAGCAACCTCGAGATCACTCCGCACTTCCGGCTTCCTGGCAGCTGACAGTCCCTCCGCAAGCCCCGTGCGGGTAGTTGAGACCAAGAAGCCCAATCGAAGGTCGGTTGCGCCGGCTCCTGCACCTTTGCTGGTACCTCCACCTCGGGGCCGCCCTGTCAATTCGGCTCGTGACTCCGGTATGTATCCAAGCACAATGCTTCGAGACAGTTCTTCCTGCGATCCCGGGGCAGACCGCAATGTCGCTCGAACCCCATCAAGCCAAGCAACGACCATAGCGCACCAGCTCTCGCCTCCACCCCCGTTCTCGCCCCTCGATCCCTTCCCGTCCCCAACTCCTACAGCAAGCGTTGCGTCACCAACCACTACGGAACACCCCTCTCCGCTTCCATCGCCAGTGACCCCGGGGCTGCGTCACGGCGAAGTGGATATCAAAGTCAAAGTTGCCGGCAGTGAACCTTCTTGCAGTGGCGATGGTGACGAGGTCTCTATTCTGGAAACCGGCATAATGGACCCGTCCCATGGGGGCATGAAGTCAGGAGAGACCGCTGCTGTCCACCAGCGCCGCCGGACTGCATCCAGCGGTGCCAATATACCAATTTCGCTGCCCGCCAAAGCCGGTCGCCACGACGCCGGCGATCTTTCTTCCTTGTCCGAAGGAAGTTCTCGTGCCCCAAGCTTGGTGGAGCCATCCATGTCACAGCCGAAGCTCCCCCGCAAGAGTGATCGACGAAACCCTTCCTTTACATCGTCCCTTGCGGGCATACCGAAGAGCAGACACAACAGCATCATCTCGACACGCACCACGTCTCCTAGTAGTAGCTCTATCGAGAAAAGATCGAGTCGAGCCGCAAGCCGAGTGAGCAGCATGGGCAGCATGAAGAGGGACAGTGTTGCTGTTGGGACGGCTAGCACGCGATGCAGTGTCAGCGAGGATGTACTTGCTGCTTGGGGTAGCTTGGGTGGCATGAGGGACTACGACCACATGAGGTACTAAATTCTCCCGCCACCCGAATGCACTCACCACATATGGAGCCTCCACCACACCCAAAAGTTTCTTACTCACGTTTCTCTGCCCACTATGTGCGGTGGGCTATCATTCAATTCCTTTACTGTTCTATTTTTGCGCGGTTTGATACCCATCAGCGCAGCATCCATGCTCCCTGTTATCCATGTAGCGTTATTTCATCGTCATCTGTACTATCATCTATCTGGAGCTATGCGGAGCTATGGCGCGACGAACATTTCCTTGTTTGTATTATCTTAGCATAGCATTGGGGCATCTCTACGGCAGGATACGATTGCATTCGAACTCCTATAAGGCTGTGTTAAAGGGATGGGGGGCTGGTGATGAGGTTAGGGCATGGCTGTAGTATAGTCCTTACTGGTGGCCACAATTATAATGGTAATCTAAGTATCGATTATTATCCTGTTCAGCATCAGTGTGTACCGCAGGGTATTGCAGGTTTCTGTGTTCGTATGCTGTGTGCGATGCTTACGTCATCCACAGTATGACACGAATAAACACACGTTGCATACAATTCAGCGTTACGTGGTAGTAGTCGTGGTGCACGTTTCGTGGAGCTAGAGAAGGAGGTAGGAGGCGTGTCTGCGCACTATACGTCTTTGGCAACAACCAGGTGTTGTTCTCTGGATGGTTACTGGAACGCATGCAGGAAACATCTGCGAATGGTGACCGGTGAAGGCCCCGCGTTCTGGTACCAAATGGAAGGCATCCAACTCCTGCCGGGATTCTATAGTTGAGCTGCTTTCACCATGAGCATCTATGGAAAGACGTCGCAAGAGGTTTCTCGCCTCAGTCGTTCGCCTATCCAGTGCTATCGGTCGGCTTAATTGGTTTCCCACGCCGTCGTTTGGGATATCGTTATTGGGGATCTGCAGCCATACTACCTCCTTGAGCTCACGCAACAGCAACAATATAGCGGCCTTCGAATGCTAGTGCTGTGAGCGTCTGGAATGAGCGAGATGAATACAGTTGCTGCGCTACGCCGCTTATGTTCTCCTATTTGAAAAAAACAAAACAATGTTCTAGGCAATAATTGGCGGACCATACATGCTCCATTTGGGGGCCATTTCGTTCCAATAGCATCAAAGCCCTCTGGCGAGGCTCAAGCAGGCTGAGGATAACTCCCACTCAAGTCTCTGTGCAGCCTTTGGCTTTCCGCAGATACTGGGAGCATCATCTTCCGTTCAATCGCGGCACCTATCTTACCACCACAGCGCTGCGTTCAATTGTCCAAACGGCCATGCATCGCACTACACCATACCAACCCCCGGGGCTTTGGGGTAGCCTGACTCGGTTGGTCGCCCAAGCGCTCCTCGCTTGGGACGTACACGCCGACTGCTACTCGCACGATGGTATCAAGTCCCAGACTGCTTTAAGATCGCGTCCAAACGTTTGCTAATGCAAAATAGGGGTTCTTGCGGCCGATTCCAAGTATTATACCGGACCCGAACTCGTGTCTTGCGGTCAAAACACCAACAACTGCTGTCTCGAGGGCGATAAATGTGGTTCGAATTTGCTTTGCACGAACAGCGATGGGCAATTATTCCGGCAATATTGTGCAGACAAGAACTGGAATTCTTGCTCGTCGATGTGTCCACAGTACAACGCAGCTGGTGTTATTCTTACAGACTGTGGGAACAATACTCTGTGCTGCCCAGACGGAGGAGACAATTGCTGCACCAATGGCGGAGCATTCTTTGTCGATCCGAATAGTGGAGCGGTGCAAGCGGCATCGGACGCCGGCGGAGGAAGCACGGAGAGTGCGAGATATTGGAGCGTAGATAGCAAAGCTATATTGGCAGGGTCAACGTCTTCACAGGTCCAAACGTCGACGACCCTTGGTACTGAGAGCATCTCTACAACGGATACCTCGACTCCTTCGGCCACTCCTTCGACCACTCCTTCGGCCACTCCCTCCGCCTCGAGCGGCTCTCTTCCGGTGACCACGTCCACGCCAACAGTAAGCCCCCCACCCGCTCTATCCACGACCCATGGCCTTTCGGCTGGCGCAGGTGCAGGTATTGGAGTTGGTAGTGCGGCGGGCATCGCTCTCATTAGCATGCTCATATGGCTCTTGTTCCGGGAGCGCAAAAAGAGGAGGGCCCTGCAGGCACAAGTTTCGCAGGGCCAGCCGCCCACGCAATCTACACATGGGCCTGAGTATCAAAACCCAGCTGCAGAAGTTTACGCACTCAAGGACAGGTATAGTGGTGGGATCCCACAATATGGCAGGCATGAGTTGGAAGGAGGCAATAGACACGTGAGGCAGGAGTTGGAGGCGAGAACAGACACGAGATGAAATAAGCCCTTACATCAACACTTATTCAATTTTTTCTTATTTCACTAAATTTGTATGGAACTTAGTGTCTTCTAAGTTCGACTCTTCAAAAATTCACATTATGATTACGTATACATAGCTATTCGTAGCTTAAAATAAGCCGTTCATTCATCTGAATGACGCTCCGTACGCCCTTAACAGCCGCTAGGTGCTGTTGTCTGGGAATTTGAAGATGGTTGAAACTCGTGCAGGAAACGTAGAGAATTGTGAGTGGTGAGGGCCCCGCGTTCGGGGGGCCATGTGACGCGGCACGGCTCAAAACACGCTGCCAGATCGGCCTAGAGCCCGAACGACGTCATGCACAAGCACGCATTCTGCCTTGCGGCGATCATCCTACGAGTGCATCACGACGTGTTCACAACGTTTTTTTGCGCGTTATTTCCTTCCCTCGCACGCCGTTGACTGTGCCTGTGATTTATTTCACCTGATCGCTGCTGTCTCCGTGGCCTCTGCCCCAAATCCTTAGCTAGCAGGCGCAACTCGACGCCGCCCAGCACTGCGGCGCAGGATTCCTTCGTGCACTTCAATTACACCACACCCTTACGACTCTTTCCTACAATACCCACGATCGCAACTCTTGCTAAACTGCAGCAATTACCCATGAGTCCACGAACGCGCACGACCTAACGAACCCTCGACCCTTCGATTCCTCGATTGCCCGGCCCCCTCTCCGCAATTCGCCCCGGCCTGGGTAACGGCCACCCTGCGGCGTCATGCTTGAGGGTCTCGTCGCCAATCTGCTCAATCGCTTCTTGGGCATGTATGTCCAGAACTTCGATCCCAAGCAGCTCAACGTCGGCATCTGGTCGGGAGACGTCAAGCTACGAAACCTCGAACTTCGTCGCGAAGCCCTCGACCAGCTCCACTTGCCCCTCAACGTCGTAGAGGGGCATCTCGGCCAGCTGACGCTTTCTATACCATGGTCCAATCTGCGGGGGAAGCCGCTGAAGATCGACATCGAGGATGTCTTCCTGCTGGCAGCGCCCAAGGAGGACGCCGAGTACGACGCCGAGGAAGAGGAGCGCAGAGCGCACGCGGTCAAAATGGAGAAGCTTGACAGTGCCGAGCTACTGAAGGAGCGTAATACCGAGGGCATGAGTGCCGAGGAACAGCAAAAGAGCCAGAGCTTCACGGCCAGCATGGTCACGGCCATCGTAGACAATGTCCAGGTTACAGTCAAGAACATCCACATACGATACGAAGACTCGATATCCGATCCCGGCCATCCTTTCGCGCTCGGTATCACCCTCGCAGACTTCAGCGCCATCAGCACCGACGAGAACTGGAAGCCGACCTTCATCCAGGGCGGCACCACATCGACGCACAAATTGGCAACACTGGGCTCGTTGGCTATCTACTGGGACACGGACGCAAAGCTGATAGGCACGGGCAAGGGCAGTCAGAGCAAGGATGAACAAGAAATTAAGCACGACGACTTCATCGAGACTGTGCGTGGCATGATTGTGCGTGGCGAGAACCCAGATCTGGGCGACCATCAGTTCATCCTCAAGCCCATCAGCGGTCGAGCGGGGCTGGAGATGGATAAGACAGGCAAGCCAGACCGTCCCAAGATGAAGGCGCGGCTGCTGTTCGATGAACTCGGTTTCATCATCGATGAGGACCAGTACCGAGATGCCCTCATGCTCGTCGACCTGTTCCACTACTTCATCCGCCACCAAGAGTACAAGAAGTTCCAGCCCAAGTCCTCGCCCAAGGAAGATCCAGCCGGTTGGCTCCGATTCGCGGGCCAAGCCGTCCTCGACAAGATACACGAGAGAAACCGCAAATGGAGCTGGGATTACTTCAGAGAGCGGCGAGATGACCGGAAGCGGTACATCGAGCTGTTTAAGAAGAAGAAGCGGGAAGAGAAGCTCACCTCTGACGAGAGCGGGGAGCTCGATAAGCTGGAACGCAAGTTGTCGTATGAGGATCTCCGCTTTTGGCGGTCCCTGGCGCGAAACCAACTCCGCAAAGAAAACGTGGGCGTGAAGAAGCCACCGCCGAAGCAAAGCTGGGGTTCATGGATATGGGGTAGCAAGCAAGAGGAAAACAAGGATGATAATACCCAGATGTCAGACGAACAACGCAACGAACTATACGCGGCGATCGATTGGGATGAGCAGAAGGCTTTGGTGGAGTCCGTCGACATGCCACGCGAGTATGTCAAGATGGAAGTCAATATGAGCCTACGTACAGGAAGCTTTACTCTGAAACGCGACCCGCATGGACAAGCGAATGAAATCCTGAAGCTCCTGTTCGACTCTTTCAGCACTCAATTCCTCCAGCGAACAGACTCTATGTTCGTCAAGGTCGCACTTGAAGGCATGCGTCTGTATGACGGTACCACCGAAGGCAGCATTTTCCCACAAATCCTCACCGTGAAGGACGCCCCTCCCGTTCCGGACGACAAGCGGATAGAAGAGCTCAACGACGATGAGACTTCTAATGAACTCAAAGACGAAGAAGGCGAGGAGGAGGAGGAGCAAGAAGACCCTTTCTTCCTGCTCTCTTTCGAGAAGAACCCACTCGACAACAGTGCCGATACGGCCCTTACCATGAAGCTCAAGGGTATGGAATTCGTGTACAACCCCAAGTTTGTCGTGGAGGTAGCGAAGTTCTTCAAGCCGCCTGAGAGGCATATGGAGAGTATCGGAGCTCTCATGGAAACCGCCGGCGCCACAGTCGAGGGTATCCGACAACAGACTCGCGCGGGGCTGGAGTTCGCACTCAGCGAGCACAAGACGATCAATGCTCAGCTTGACCTGCAGGCCCCTCTCATCATTGTACCAGATTCGGTGACAAAGAAGTCGAGCAACTGTCTTATCTTGGATGCAGGTCACATTAGCGTCACTAGTGAGCTGGTGGACAAGGACACGCTGAAAGACATTCAGTCCAAACAGAAACAACAGTACACTGAAGAGGATCTCCGGCGCTTGGAGAACCTGATGTATGACAAATTTCTACTGAAGCTCAATTCCACCCAGGTCTTGATCGGTCCATCGATCGATGAGACAAGAGCTCAGCTTACCGAGGAGGCATCATCCAAGGATCTCCATCTTGTCGATCGAATCAACATGGACTTCAAAGTCGAGATCTGCATTGTTCCGAAAGGCTCAGACCTGACTAAATTCCGCGTGTCTGGCAACCTACCGGTTTTACATGCTTCCATATCAGATGCGAAGTACAAAAACCTCATGAAATTGATCGACGTCGCTATACCCAAATTCGACGGTGACGAGCCTGGCAAGCAAGTCTCGGAAGGCGCTAAAGGTCCATCTAATCTCAAGCCCACGAGCGAAGCGAAGCCTAGCGAAGACCCCCTAGGGAGGCCTCGGTCCAAATCATTCCAATTCGCAGCGCAAGAGCACGAGCTTGTCATGGAGGAAGAAGGTGATAGCGACAAGGACGACGGCGACAAGTTTGAACAAGCTCCCGAAGCCCAATCGAAAGCGGACATCAATCTACACCAGCGCAACTTCGAGTTCAACTTTACCGTTGACAAGCTGCAAGGCTCCCTCTATAAGTCCGACCCTGAAGGTAAAAAACCAGATCAATTGCTGGTCGAGTTGATCGCCGAGCACTTCGGCCTCAGCTTCTATCAAGAACCATTCGAAATGGTAGCTGATGTCAGCCTCAAGACTCTCGTCGTAGAAGATCACGTCGAAGAGAATCCTTTGCCGGAGTTCAGGAACATCATATCTTCGGAAGACGTATCATCAAAAGAACAGAAGGACCTGTTCTCTCTGAAGTTTGTCAAGGTCAACAAGGAATCTCCCGAATTTCAGACCAAGTTTGAGGGGATCGCCATGAACCTCGATGTGGCTGTATCGACCATCAATTTGATCGTCACGCGTAGAACGCTCCTGACGCTTCTCGATTTCGTGCTCATTACTTTCACAAACCCAGGGCAGCCCCAAAATCAGCAAGCACAGGTTGAGGCGAAGCCCGAAGAGCAGCAAGTGCAGAAACCAGAGGTTGATCAAGACAAGATAAGGATTCGGGCAGAGCTCAAGAGGATTGCCGTGATCCTGAACAATGATGGTATTCGTCTTGCTACCCTAAGCCTGAGCTCCGGTGATGTCGGCATCTTCCTGAATGGCAAGACCATGCGCATTGGTGGTCGCTTAGGCAGTCTATCCCTAGTTGATGACGTCAACCAGGGCGTTTCAGAGGACTCTCCCCTGCGCCAACTGGTCACCATCGAGGGCAGCAACCTGGCCGACTTCGCATACGAGACTTTCGACAGCGAGTCGGAGGCTTATCCAGGGTACGACATGGCTGTCGAATTGAAAACCGGGTCCATCAAGATCAACTTCCTCACCGAGCCTTTCCGCAAGATCATGGAGTTTGCTGTCAAGTTCGGGAAGATGCAAGCTATCTTCAATGCCGCGCGACAAGCTGCTGCAAACCAAGCGACACAGATCCAGCAGCGAGCAACCAAGTTCCACTTTGACATTGTGATCAGTACTCCTATTGTCGTCTTTCCACGGATGGTCATATCAGACAAACCAGAGAGAGACACGCTCACGGCAAACCTCGGAGAGATATACGCCAAGAATACGTTCGTGCCCTTGGATGACTCTAAGGATGCAGACGTGTCGAACAAGATATCTGCCGGTATCAGGCATATCAAGCTGACGTCTAAGTTGCATTACGACGAAGACCGGTCTGAAGAGCTTGAACTCATCGATAAGGTCGATCTGGATTTCAATATCACTATGGTTGACCATAAGCCCGGCGAACAGAGACCTGATCTCGAGATCGATGGGTCCATGTCGGACATCAACTTGAAAATCACGCCAGAGCAGATGAAGTTCGCTTTGGAGCTTTCAAAGTCTATACCTGCTGCATTCGCTACTGAGGCAGACGAGGTCATTGAGGAGGATGTTCAGCAAGAGCTGCCCGAATCTACGACCGAGCCGGCCAGACGTTTGACAGGCCAGGAGTCACCATCCCAGGAGCAATCGCAGGAGATGACTACCGGTCAAGCCCCAGAACTCCAAACCGACGAAGACAAGTGGACCAAGCTAGACTTCATTTTCAAGATTGGCGCCATCGGCTTGGAGCTGATCAAACCAAAGGCTGGTGAGCCCGTTGGAGATGTCGAAGCGGCCAGCCTGTCCAAGTTCTCCCTCAACGAGACGAACGTCAAGCTACGCATGATCAGTGACGGTGCTTTGGAAGCAGAGCTAGTCATTCAGTCATTCACCATCCGCGACAGTCGCACCCAGGGCACGAACAAGTTCCGGAAGATCATGTCCCTCATCAATAACGATGTGAAGCAGCAGTTTATGGCCAGCATCTCGATGTCTGGCGGGACGGAAAAACATCTCATCGCTCTCCTTACGATCGATAGTCCGCGGATGATCTTGGCTCTGGATTACCTCTTCGCTCTGCAGGCATTCGCAAATGCTGGCCTAGCCACAGACGAGCCTTTGGCTATCGAAGAAGAAGCGGGAGCCGAGGAGCAAGATAGTGATTCGGATATCATGTCTCCGGCTAGCCATCGCTCCCCAGAGCGTCCTGCTGCAGCGCAAGAATCTAGTGAAGGCGGCGTGAACATCTCCTTCCGCCTCAACCTCGTCGATGCACAAGTGGTTCTCATTGCAAACCCGACGATGTCGAGTTCAGAGGCCATTGTTTTGGGTACCAAGCAGGTACTTGTGTCCAAACAGCAGGCCATGACCCTGCAAGTCGACAAAGTTGGCATGTTCCTTTGCCGAATGGATCGCTTCGAGACGAGTAGACTGCGCATTCTGGATGATTTCAGCATTCAAACAGCCCTGGACATCCGCAATCAGGGTACGAAGTCGTCGCTAACGAGCATCACTGTTGACATCGAACCTCTCGTGCTTCGTTTGTCGCTTCGCGATATCCTCCTCGCGATGCAGATCGCGAACCGGGCAACTGCAATGTCCAGCGGCGAAGACGACAACAAGAAGATGGCTGGCGAGGAACCCAAGCAGCTCAAGCCCAACACACCATCCAAAAAGCCCAAGTCGCAAAAGGTAGCTTCCTCCAAGCCTGCAGCGAGATCGCTTGCTACGACCAAGCGATCCAGCCAGCATGGCGCGCCTCCACCGCAGCCACCCCGACCTGGTTCAGCTCTCCTGAAGCGAGAAGAAATGAACGTCAACATCGAGGGCATTCGTGTTGTTCTCATCGGTGATGTACATGAGATGCCTATGCTCGACTGGCGCGTGAAGAAGTTTGGCATCGACGTGCGAGACTGGTCTGCAGCCATGACCGCCGACACCTCTCTTGACACTCTGATCAATGTCTACAACTTCTCGAAGTCTGCGTGGGAACCCCTCATTGAGCCGTGGCAGCTTGGCTTTCACATGTCGAAGGATCAGAACCCCGACAAGCTCTCCGTGGACTTGTATTCGCGCAAATCCATGGAGCTTACCATCACAGCTGCTACTATCGCATTAGCTTCGAAGTCATTCGACTTCCTCACAACAGACGAGGATATTCTGTCTAAGCCACGAGGGAACGATGCGCCTTACCGAATACGGAATTACACGGGCTTCAATCTCGATGTCTGGGCAGAAGGCAAGAACCAGAATGACGGCTATTCAGCTAAGCTGGATGACGGCGATGAACAGCCATGGCGGTTCGAGGATGCAGCAGCCACCCGAGAGTCCCTTTCCACAGACGGCGCTACTGGAATTCTAGGCATACGACTTGAGGGTAGTGGATTCGATCCGATACCGCGCATCCCAGTGCTTCGAGAAGGCGAGTTCCTCTATAACCTTAAGCCAAAGCAGGACCGTATTCAGCACCGGATTCTCGTGGAGGTGAAGCTCGGCCCCGACAACGTCAAGAACATCACGTTCCGCTCCCCACTTTTGGTGGAGAACAACACACAGATACCCATTGAGCTTGGCATATACAGTCCGGAACAGGGACATTTGCTCAAGATCGAGAAGGTGGCCCCTGGAGATGCGCGACCCGCACCGGTGGGTGCAGCATTTATGCACTCCATTGTCGTTCGTCCCGATCAAGGTTTCGGCTATGCTTGGTCAAACGAGCAACTATACTGGAAAGAATTGCTGAAGCGACCTACGAGGACGATCAAATGCCGTGGCGAACAGGACGAGCAGTCGCCGCCGTTCTACTTTCAGATGCATGCAGCGTACGACAGGAAGGATCCGCTGACCAATGTGTATCCTTACATGCGCCTCCGGTTGCAGGCACCAGTCGAGGTACAGAATTTGTTGCCCTTCGACTTCAAGTATCGCATTTATGACAGCAACACCAAGAAGGACTGGACGAATTTCCTTAGAAAGGGTGGCGTGAGCCCTGTGCATGTCGTCGAGCTTTCACACTTGCTTCTCATTAGTGTGGACCTCCAGGATACTCCATTCAAAGCCAGCAAGTTCGGCATCATCAACTCCAAGGACCGTGATGACTTTAAGAGAGAAAAGACGTTGATGCTGCAGGATAACAACGACCTGACCCTCCACCTGAACATGCACTTCTTGTAAGTCTAAGACCCGCCAACTCACCGCTTTTATGAAGCTAACGATGACTTTAGCAACTACCCTGACGGTGGTGGTGCCTTCAAGGTTACGATTTTCAGCCCCTACATCGTGCTCAACCGCACAGGTCTCGAACTCGATGTTCGAGCAAAGCAATTCATGAGCCAAGCCAGAGCCACGGCTGGCTCTCAGGGTGCATTTGTTGACAGCCATGATGATACCAGCAAACCGATGCCTTTGATGTTCTCGTTCCCAACACAGGATAAGAAGAACCGCGCGCTCATCAAGGTTGGAGATTCCAGTTGGAGTAAGCCACAGAGTTTCGACGCTATCGGGAGCAACTACGCCGTCACGCTACCTTCCACCAAAGCTCGGTCAGAAATGCACATCGGAGTCTCTGTTTCCGAAGGTGAGGGCAAATACAACTTGACCAAGGTGGTGACAATTGCACCTCGTTTCATCATCAAGAACAAGATGAAGGAGGATGTTTTCATTCGAGAATCTGGCTCCTCGGACTCTATGAGAGTCAAGAACGGCGAGCTCTTCCCTCTGCGGTGGTTGCGACAAGGCGGCAACCCGCAGCTGTCGGTCTCCTACACCGGCGTGGGCGACCAGTACTCATCGCCTTTCAGCATCTCCAATGTCGGCAGCGTCCACGTCAAACTCTCGAAAACGGGTCAGCGTCAGAAACTTGTGCGCGTCGACATCCTCATGGAACAGGCTACAATATTCGTACACATGAGTGTTGAGACCAAGCACTGGCCATTCTCATTTAAGAACATGAGTGACCAAGAGTTCTTGTACTGGCAGGCGAACCCGAACATTGACGAAGACGAGGAAGATCGCGGCAGCGGTTTCCGCCCAATCAGGTATCGTCTACCGCCAAGGAGTATCATGCCTTACGCTTGGGACTTCCCAGCTGCGAAGAACAAGGAGATTGTTCTGAGTGCCAATGGACGAGAGCGACATGTCAAGCTTGCTGAAATCGGGAATCTGATTCCTTTCAAGCTTCCTCCGGGTCAAGGACAACGACAGAAGATCATCGACCTCAACGTGGTCGCTAACGGGCCGACGCAGACACTCGAGCTATCGAACTACAAGCCATCCAAGAGTTTGTACAAGCAGAAGTCTGGTACCGGATCGTCGTCCACCGCTGGTGGTTTCGAGGTCAAAGAAGTGGATACAGACGTCACTTTCAAGGCGCAGCTACGTTTCGCTGGCATCGGCGTCTCGCTCGTCAACCGTCACCTAAAGGAACTCGTATATGTCACGCTTCGAGACATTGAGATGAAGTACTCGGACTCTGCGCTGTACCAGATGGTCAACCTGCAGGTCAAATGGATACAGATCGATAACCAGCTCTACGGAGGCATTTTCCCTATTATTTTCTATCCCAGCGTCGTTCCAAAGACTGGAAAGGAGATGGAGGCGCATCCTATCTTCCAGACGAGCATCACGCGCGTCAAGGACGATTCTTACGGGGTGCTGTATATCAAGTACTTCAGCGTGCTATTGCAGCAGATGACGCTCGAGATCGACGAGGACTTTATCTTCGCTATGCTCGACTTTGCGAAGATTCCGGGCGCGTCGTGGTCTGAGGAAAAAGAAGGCAAGCTGTGGGATGAGTCGCTCGACATTCCGGAACCCAAGCAAGAACAGTCCGGACAGGATATCTACTTCGAGCTCCTGCATCTGCAGCCAATGCAGTTCGATCTTTCATTCGTCCGAACGGAGCGCATCAACGCCGAAGACACAATGACCTCATCGAACCCGTTCATGTTCGCAGTCAACGTGCTTACCATGTCTATCGGAAACGTCAACGACGCACCAATCCGATACAACGCGCTAATGCTCGAAAACGCACGCGTGTCGACCGCTGCACTGATCAGCAACATCAAAAATCATTATGTGCAGGAATCTCTTAGGCAGGTGCACGTTGTGATTGGCTCAGCGGACTTCCTTGGAAATCCCGTCGGACTCTTCACGAACGTCAGCTCCGGCGTTGCTGACATCTTCTACGAACCCTACCAAGGCCTCGTTAAATCTGACCGCCCAGAGGAACTCGGTATCGGCATCGCAAAGGGCGCGTCATCGTTTGTCAAGAAATCGGTCTTCGGCTTTTCTGATAGCATGGCCAAGTTTACTGGCAGCATGTCGAAGGGGCTCTCGGCCGCAACGCTCGACAAGGAATTCCAAGACCAGCGCCGCATGTCGCGCTCGCGCAATAGGCCAAAACATGCGCTCTATGGTATTACGGCTGGTGGTAACGCCTTTGCGAGCAGTCTCGCCAGCGGTCTCGGAGGTCTGGCTCGCCATCCTATTCAAGGTGCGGAAAAAGAAGGCGCGCTGGGCTTCGTGAAGGGAGTAGGCAAAGGCCTCCTAGGCGTCCCCACCAAAGCCGCCATCGGCGCCTTTGACCTCGCCTCCAACATGGCCGAAGGCGTGCGCAACACAACCACCGTCTTCGACCAAGAGGGCCTTGACCGCGTGCGCCTGACGCGCTTCATCGGACAAGACGGCATAGTGCGCCCGTATTCGCAACGCGAAGCGCTCGGTCAATTCTGGCTCAAGACGTTGGACAACGGCAAGTACTTTCACGAAGACTACATTGCGCACTTGGAGCTACAAGGCGAAGATATGCTGGTTATGTTGACGTATAACCGAATTATGATGGTGCGCACCAAGAAGCTGCAGACCGAGTGGGATGTGCCGCTCAAGGATATTCAGACGATTAGTAAGGAACGAACTGGCATGAGTATCACGCTGAAAGGGGGTACGAATGGGCCGTATATACCGGTCGCGGATGAGGGGAGTCGGAATTGGTTTTATCGGCAGGTGGCGGTGGCGGTTAATGCGTATAATGATCGGTGGAATGCTAAAGGGTAGATGGAGTAGATTGGGTGGAAGCAATTCCGGGTGAAGGCGAGACGGGAGGAAATAAGTGTGGATCAGTAGGCTGAGATTGTACCTCTCTTTTTACCCTTCTATCTTTGTATTCATGGTTCACATTCTTCTGCGATTTCTCTTCCAGTCAAATCTGCAAACTTCGCGCTGCTCTTGGTGCAGCTAATGTATGAATTTTAATGAGCATATATACCCACGCCGTACCATCAACCGCTCAAAGAGAGAAAGTAACCGTGTCGCTCCTCGTCATGTAACTCATTGTCTCCGTTGGAGGAGCCGTCGTACACGTCTCCTTTGAATGACAGTTCTCGCAATCCGGGACCCTATCCTCGAATTGGTCCTTCGGGCTCTTGAGCGCCACCTGCGGCTTGCGATTATCTCCATACCAAGGCATTGTGTCCGCAGTCTCGACCATCCAGACCATCACCGCCTCTCTCATCTGCTGTCTCACCATGGCGTATTCCGGCTCTGCAGCCAGGTTTCTGAGCTCGGAGGTGTCGTTTCGCAGATACAGTTCGTCTGCCTCGTACAAGCGGTACACATAGGTGTACTCTTTGTTGCGAATCGATACTGCCTTGCCCACCAGCTCTGTATTTTCATGCTGCAGCGCGCCTTTGATATCGTAGGGGTAAGGACCCTGCTCCAGCAACGGTTCTTCAGCAGTCAAGAAGCCCCCCTCGGTGAAAGCGTACTTCTTGTGCGGCAGCGTCTCATTCCTGCCCAGCGCGTGGATGGCATCGACCAGACTCATGCCGTAGTGAGCGTAGTTCTCGCCCGTGCTCGCAAGTTGCAGCATAGTGGGAACGAGGTCGACCATCTCCGCCATCTCGTCGTACTTCTGGCCCTCTGGCAGTCCGGCGCCACCAATGATTATGGGCTCGTGGACTAGGTTCTCACTGACGCCACTCGGCCATTTCTCCACTAGACCCCAATCACCAAGGTATTCGCCGTGGTCGGTGAAGAACATGGTGACTGTGTTGTCCCATAATCCCTTCTCCATTGTCTTGTTCATGATACGGCCGAATTGGTCGTCTACGCGCGAGATCATGCCGTAGTATACGGCCTTGACCTCCTGCCATAGTGCGTCCGAGGCGCGATCCGTCGCGTACTGCTCCCGGATCTGCTCTGCAAAGCGCGGTTCGTGGCCTTTTTTATCGGATGCACGCGCGGGCAGGGGCATCTCGGAGCGGTTGTACATGCTGTACCAGGGCTCTTCGACCTCGAAAGGCGGGTGGGGGAAGATCAATGGCAGGAACAGGACCCAGGGTTTGTGCTGCGGTGGGCATTCCAACCAGTCGAGCGCACCGCGAATCATTTTCTCATCGTAGTCCAGCGCGGCGGTGCTGTTACGCAGGCCGCCATAGAAGACACGGTTCCAAATACTCTCTGGATCTGGGTCTGGGTCGGCCACGGTAGGTGGGTGGCTTGTATTCACCGCTCTTCTTCCCATCATCCTTGCGCTCATCGCAGAGAAATCCGGGGCGGAAGCAAAGTCGGGGAGTGTAGCGTTGGCAAGGATGCCATACTCGTCGACACTTGATTCCGTGGTGTTTGGAGCAAAAAGATCGCCTCGAGGTCCTAGGTAGCCAATGTGGTAGCCACCGTGCTGTTTGAGCGTACGGAAGAGGTTTGGCTCTTCCGGCTTGAGGAGGTTGTTGAGGGAGCGGTGGCCGGAGACATGGGGGTATTGGCCGGTGAAGATGGAGCAGCGGGACTGGGAGCAGACGGAGGCTTGGCCAAATAGGTTGCTGAATGCGGTACCTTTTGAGGCGAAGCGGTCGAGGTTGGGTGTTTTGATTATCTGCGAGATGTGTGAGTGGCGCGTACCTTTGTGAACTGGGTCCCGAGGCTGTAGACATACGCTGTTTCCTGTGAAGCCAACGCTGTCATATCGCAATTGGTCAGGCATAAATATAATAAAGTTTGGCTTCGAGATGTTCAAGCCATTGGGCTTTGGCGGATAGACGAGCGGATCGTCAACAGTTGGGAGCACGTAAGCTGGCTTTCCACCGGGCTCCTGGGCGAGCGCTGTCCCGACTGCTAGCGCGACTGTGTATAATGAGGTGGCTCGCATGGTTCCGAGTATGAAGCCCAAACAGAGCTCAATTGGAAGAAAAGCTCCGAGCAACATCAGTGAAGATAGCGTTTAGTGTGTATATATATTACCTGCGGGATTCTCATGCATGTACCTGCTGGGGCTTGTGGGGTAGCGGATGTCGGCGTTCATGGCTATAGCGACAGCATATCGGGGCAAAAGCTGGCTTCATGAACAGCTTGTATCTAAACCGGGAGAAGGTCGCGGCATCCCCGCATCCCCCACATTGCGATAATGAGGGGACGAGGTTGAATGTGAACGTACCTTAGGTAAGGCTCGACCAATGAAGTACGAGCAAAGCCGACAGCCGGAACCCAGGATTGACCTCGTGGATCAACCCTCATCGCTACCACAGCCGAGCTGTGATTGTCGGGAAAGTGATTATGGATGCGGAGGATGCGGGAAAGGTTTCCTATTGCCAAACCTTCTCGCGCTCTTTCTAAGAGTTGGATACTTCCTGCGTTGACCTGGGCGGCACCGTCACTGCAACCGCGAGGTACCTCTTCTGCCCGCACAGAACCCCATGTTCGTCCTTATGATCTCCTATGCGTGATTTTCGTGTTGATATAAAGTAGACGCGCACGAAGCTGTTCGCTTTCTATGTTATTGCTATATGGTGCACTGCGGTATTGGCATACCCTCGCTTATACAGATCGTCGTGGCACGAAGGTGCCTGCCTACTCCTAGATACCAATTGGATGGAAATATGCTGTATACGCAGCTATGCTCGTGACTGAGAGATATGTCTGGCCTGCTAAGGTACCTGAAGCTGATGATAGAAGCACCACAGGCGGAAAACGGAGTGTCTTGAATCAGGGTCCAACATTCGGGTCCATTCTGCTCATATAGGATCACGTAGTATTTTGTTTTCGTCAGCCAGACCATTGGCCATAGTCTTCCTCCGTGCTTCGATGGAGTCCGGTGCAGTTGTTGATAGGTGACCAGGCTTGTGTGGCTGAGATCCCCAAGGTATGGTTGTTTCGTGGGGTTCACGTAGGAATCTGGATACCGTACGTCATGCCATGTACGGATTTAGTCCCACGGCTATCCGCAATCTGCGGTCATCCGGCAGGAACGGAGTGCATGCAAGCCTTATTGTCTAAACGAAAGGAAGGCCGTAGGCTCGGCCGTGTTCGTTCTGTCTTATTGGGCCCAGAGTCCGTAGAACAGTTGCGCTAGCCGAGCTAGGATGGGGTTGCGACGATGCTCACATGTACACACACCCAACAACTAAACTCGCATGCTTCGAGTAGCGGTGAAGATGCATTGCTAGATGATTGCGCGAAGATAGGCAACTGGTGCGAATAGGTGTGCTGCTATGAAGTGTACGTCGTCGTGCATGCCGGTGGCATGCAGCATTGTCTTTGCTGCACATGTTGGTGATCGGCTATCCTTCCGTGTATCAGCCCCCAGAGTCCGACATACCGTTTAGAACGCCCAAGAGAAACTTTCCCGTCAAACATGAGGGTCTTGAGGATCGAGTCTTCCGATCCAAAGGGATCTCCAGGATGTAGCAGACCGACCCTCCTACAGGGTAGATCCTGCGGAGAGAAGATCCTGGAGTCCCACACCCGTAGAAACACGAAACGAATGTTCCAATCCGGAAGTTTACCACGGTAAGGCATGCCTCCGAAATGCGAGATACGGCCTCCCAAAGCGCAGCACCACTGTTCGGCCTGCGATCAGTTTACTGTTGAGTGCTGTTGTCCCTAGGATCGGCCAACGCGTGAGCTTGAAGTGCCTCGCCCACCGAAAGAGGAATGTACTTCTTACTTCTCCCAGTGCAAAGAACTGAAGGTAGGATAATATGTCGTAACGTCAGGAGCAGCTTCCTGACGAAGAACTGCAACCTGGACAGGACGCATGGCTATCTACCTAAGATAGCAACTGTTCGAACGCATCGCATGCGAGCATAATTCGGTACTGAGATGGAGCCAAGACTTATGAAACTTCCAAAGCAGTAGAACGTGCGCCGAAGGAACAACGTGCCGGATCGGATTTTCTCTGAACTATATCCCTAAAGGTGTTAGACCGGATGTGTCGAAACGCATGATGAAGTGTGTTTGTACACGGAAATTTTCATGTTTCTCCGTTTTCCTTGGACGTGACGACTGCGATGGCGGAGGTCGCTTGGGGCGAAGTAGCTGCGCCGTCTTTGGTGTCGTGAGCGAGCTGGTGCGTGCCAGGACCATGACGAAGCAGTCTGAGACGCACAAGCACCAATAACCGCTGGAGTGAATTCAAGCTTATTGTATACGAGTTGCGTAAGGCAGGAGCACTTCGCAGTTGGACCTTCGGTAAGTCTTCGCACGCAAATTGTTGCGAAACAAGCTGCCTCAGTACATGGGGCCAAAGTGCCCTCAGCGCAAAGAGTGGGACGAATGCCGCTCGGTAGTCCAACACCCGTCGACTACGCTGCTATACATGCCTGAAGCATAGGGCGTCTATCGCAACACAGTCTTCTAACAGCGTACTGCACTCTGGAACAGCTTGAAGCCGTTCCATAATTGGCGCCTGTGTAAACCGGTGGGCGGCTGCAGCTATATCGAGGATCAGCCCGTGCGAGCCGCGTCGGCCGACAAGCACAGAGCCTCAGGAAGCGCCGCTTTAGCCCAATCTGGGACCTGTACATGAGTGTGAGCATGCTCGGAGATTCGAGGCAGGCAGCGGGGTCTGTGTGAGCGCCTGGAATTCCTCCAACCCCACCATCTCGCTCCAGGTCAACACCTACAGCATGAAGGCCGGCAGCTAGCGGCGAATCCGAGGCGGCGATCCGGCCAGTGTTGCTTCTGCTTCCGACAACCATGCTGTTGGCGTGTCTTGGACCGCGGTCGCCTTGAGGAAGTTCGCAGTTCGGTATGTCGATTGGCTGGTGCTATGAGGCTGTGCCCCGGCATCTTCGGACGGACGCGATGATTGGCAACGCGTCCACAGCGTCGAGTGCGTGTCCTCGTCGTCTTGCTTTGCGGTACGTCAACGAAGATTGGACTGGGGCAGCTGAGGTGGCGCGAAGGGTCATCTGGGAAGGAATTTGTTTGCGTGACAGCTCGCCAATGGCACCGGCGCACGCATGATGGCGATCGTTTCTTCCAAGATTCGAGCGATGCCGAGCCGATGTCGAATCAGAGACGGCCGCACCGCACCGCACCGCCACACCCCCGATCGGCCGGGCCCATTGCTGCCAGCCTCCGAGGGCGAAGAGGTGCTCCTGCCAAAAGCGTGCGGCCCAAAAGCCACCATGGACTCCGCTGGCAAAATCCTCGCCATCGCGGGGCTGGGGGTCCGTTGCAATTTGCACCCCATGTGGCCAGAGTGCGCGTTGACGCATGACAGCGAAGTCCGGCCAGAAGCATCGATATATGGAAGCGGTCAACTGCCATCGTGGTCGAATCCCATTCACTCACTACCATACTCTAGTCTGCACAGTCTCCGCCTATACCTCACCGCCTCACCTTCTCTGCCAAAGAGACCCAACGAGAACTGGCCACCGTGGACCGCCAACATCGCCCAACCAAAACATTAGAAAGATCAAGACTCTGCTGCACTGTCCTTTGGCTAGAGTTTAGTCAAGTACTTTCTTTTACCGATACTTACCCAGCAGAACGCAACAAGCACCCTTCACTCTTCTCGACCAGCTGCACTTCCCGGGACGTTGCAGTATCCAAAACATCTCAAGGGCGTACTTTGAAACACCCTCGAACGTATTGGACGAGAGCGCGCCTTCCAAGATAGCTCTCCAAACAAACGGCCAAGCAGCGAATCGACGGCAACACCTGAAACACCCTGGCGAGACTCTGACAGCCAGTTAACCGCCTGGCCCGTGTGGTAGCGGCAGGAGAGACGAAGCGAAACCATCACTCATTGGCGAACGGTTCCCCCCTCAAGCGCGCCAATTCAAAGACCTCCAGGGAGTTTATTCTCAGTGTTGCGTGCGCCCGAGGTTATATACCGATCGCGCTTCCCGCAAAGTTGTTCATTATTCGGTCAGTAGAAATCCTCATCCCCTATTTCTCCTTCCCTTGCCCTCCGGTAGGCTCCGTTCCCCGCTAGCCGGTCGACCACGTCTCCCCTCACTGGCAGTGCCACGAAAAAATTCCTTGCAGTCTGCCTTTCGCAATTTTTTTTTTCTCTTTCAAAGCTCCGCCGGCCGGATCCACTACCTACCATCTCTTAATTCAACACACCGGCCTTCCTGTGTCAACCCGTCCGTGTTCTCCTGCAGCCACCGACGTACAGCCACGAATCTTACGCTTACACCCTGGACAGACTACCATTTGTTGATCCTGCCTTTCCGCCTCGCAGGGCTTAATACCTTGTTCAAACGGACCGACATCCTTCAATCCAGCTGAAGGTCATTTAAAGATCTTATCTACCCCACAACGCTACCTTACTATCATCGTCGACCATCATGACTTATTCACCCAATCTCATGGCGGAGAACAAGGCCGCGTTGGACCACTTCGTTCAGCTCGGAGTCACTTCCGAGATGATCGCATATTTGGCACAGAAAGCTTCGCTCGTTATCCGTTGCGAGTCTTCACCACAACTCAACAAGAACTTGCCCCCAACACCACCAACAACACCTCCTCAGCACTCAACCAATCCATATCGGGAACCTGCGCTGCCATCTCTCGAAGAGTTCATCACATCTCTGGTTGAAAGGTCACATGTTCAAGTCCCAACCCTCATGACTTCCCTGGTCTACCTTAGCCGACTCAGGTCTCGTCTCCCTCCTGTCGCCAAAGGCATGCGCTGCACCGTTCATCGAATCTTCCTGGCCTCCCTTATTCTTGCTGCCAAGAACCTCAACGACTCGTCGCCCAAGAACAAGCACTGGGCCCGGTACAGTGCAGTCAGGGGCTACGAAAACTTCGGCTTCTCCATCACCGAGGTCAATCTCATGGAAAAGCAACTGCTCTTCCTTCTGGACTGGGACCTGCGCATCAACGAGGAAGATCTCTACTATCATCTTGAGCCCTTCCTTGCGCCCATCCGTGTATGGCAGGCCCGCCAGGCTGAGAAAGCAAGGATCGCTGAAAGGGAGAAGGAGATTGCCCGCCAACAGTATCAGCTCACCGCTGAGAACCTCCAGCGCTCGCGTCTTGATGCGACTCCATACGACTCTTCCGCTACCTACTCATATTCCACTCAAAGGCTCCGTGCTTACCCTACGCCTTCGTCACGGGCCGCATCGAGGACGCCTTCTCTCTCGCCACCTAGTCGTAGCTCATCGGCCTCAGCTACATCCGATTCACCCATGTCCTTCCAGGAAGAGCATGCAGAGGCAGTTGTTCAACGCTATGATACGGAAAGCGGCGCCACTCTTGTTCACATCAACGCACCGACGTCATACTCGAAAATGGACCATTCTTTGCCGCTTAGCTATGACGACAAGGCCTCGAAGAAGGCCAAGGCATCGACCGGTGGTTTCTTCAACAGGATGTTCGCCGGTGCCTACACGGGGAGGCAAGCAGCCTACTAGACGACTGATTTTCCTTTGTTACACCATGAAATGATGGGATCGAGAGGCTTTACGGGGTACCTACCGGATAGGAAACCTTTTCAGCATCATCATTGGCATTTGCATAGCATTGCGTTGGCGCTTTGGGTATCGT
Source organism: Pseudomonodictys pantanalensis (assembly GCA_019022785.1). Taxonomy (NCBI): domain Eukaryota; kingdom Fungi; phylum Ascomycota; class Dothideomycetes; order Pleosporales; family Parabambusicolaceae; genus Pseudomonodictys; species Pseudomonodictys pantanalensis. The sequence continues at coordinate 99,184 of JAFHBV010000064.1, forward strand.
TGTCTAGCATTTTTACAGGAGCATTTCGGCCGGCGCGCCGTCGATATCCATCATCGCAGATAGCATTTGTGCCCACCTTGGGACATCATAATGAACTTGAATCGTACATGATCACTCTCGTTGCCTCTCCTTGCTCGTGCCTTGCAATCTCGCGTACGTTCCTCCAAGACCACTCCTGCACGCCTTGCTCACGCGCGACTCAAATTCCTGGTGATTGACGGCATGCTCACCTGCAGCACCAAGGAGTTCACGCCGTCGCACGAGTCTGCCGGGGTCGCCGTACAGAACGCCTCCACCTCGGTTCGTTGACAGCCATTTCTCCAGATCACAATACACCGGCTGTCAGCCATGCACTACTTCCTTGGCCGACTTAGCCCAGCTCGATGGCGATGATGAAATACAATAATGGCGAAGTCGTCTTTTGCTGAGTCTCTACGCCTCGTACGGCTCGTCGACCGGTTTCCCAGCCACACCCGGACGGACACGCTCAGCCTATCAGCTGGCCCAGACAAGGTATGAAGTCTGCTCAGCCCCGCAAGGCAGGTGACCGGTGAATTCCAACCTCCAACCTCACAACTGTGATGGTGCCGTGCGTCGCTGTTGGACATACATTGCAGTCACATTTCGCTCCAGGTTTTGGGGGCGCTGGTCAGCTCCGACCCCTGCGTCGTATATCAAACGTGGTGGATGGAGTTGCGTTTCAAACTGATGCCTGCCAAGACGCTGATGCGTGGGCGTTCCCGCCTTCCTCATTCGCGGGGTTCTTTCCGCCACCATTAGCTCACCATGCCACCACGACTTTCATCTCGAGGGCGCTCAGCAACTCATCTCGCTTTTACCTTTAACCTCGACTTGATCCGGCCTATACAGCTGCCATTTCTTTTTGGGCCAGAACTTGACTTTCTATCGCCTAGATTCGAGAAAAGGAGTGCATTCAGCTTACGCCAGTTGCATAACGTTTGCTACTAGATCGCCTCCAGGTGCACCTCGGCAACAAGTCAATTTCGACAGGCGTCGTCCTGCACGCCTTCGCTGGATGGCGCCCCGTGAGTCACTGAACCTGTGTCTTCGCAGACCCGATTTGCCGCAGAGATACCAGTACTACTATTCCAATCATCCGCACCTACGTGGCCCCGGTCCAGAATAGCTCGCGACCCATCCGTGCAAGAAAATAGATACCCAACTCCTCATATGCATCTCCGCTATTTCACTCAACACAGGCTTCGCTCCCAGGCCAAGGCCATTCGCATCCTCCTGTCTGCGATGCACTGCACGCTGCATGATTTGATTTCGCGACAAACTGCAGGAACCAACATGCGTTCTCGCCCAATTGGAGACACATTCAGCCGCAACCAGGCCCTTTTGAGCGCTCAAAACCACGGTTGAATACCCATCATGCGATGCTGATATGCGCCCCAGGCCGTAACCGGTTAGTCAAACGAAGAGTCTCAGGCATAGAGCCCCGTATAGCACGGTAAGCTCAAGATCCGAGACTCTCCACAGCGGCCAGTAGGTACACAGCAGAAAATCATCTCTGAATAGCTTCATTCTTCATCTACCCTCATTTAATTTTTTTTATCGTTTGTTTCTATTCGTGGCCGTTCGCCGTTGACGGCCTGCGTGCTCTTCTTTTTTAATTCATATGCGCCAACTCACCTTCCTGGGGAGTAATGTCAAGCGACAGAGAACGTTACCCGATGGCAGGACTCCGCGCTACAGTCATTGGCATCGATACAACACGTTCTATGGTCTGGTACTCACGACCACCTTGGCTGTGCTGCTGCTTGCTGCAGATCAGCTCCAGTGGCGCGCGACAGGCTCATTTCTGATGCTGGTACTAAGATTCCCTGGTTCGGTTGCCTTCGTCGTCCAAATACTTGCAGCTTTCTTTGGCGTTATCCAGGTGGCTGTCATTTGCAAGCTCATCAACTATGCGTTACGGCTGCGCCTTACCAAGGCGAGCGTCTCGCTGGATGTCTTACGAACATGGGTGGATATGAGCATACCAAGAGTTGATTGGGACCTACCACTTCGATTTTTCTTCCCAGTCCTGTTCTGTGTCTTCTTCAGCCTGGTCCCCGCGGCGTTATGGGCCGGTTCCATTACGCCATTGATAGACAGGACAACGAGTACTGGTATGCTATTGCTCCCCAGCTACGACGATGTCTCGTTGATCAGGGAGTATCCCCAAGAGGTCGGGAGAGCGGGACCTTCGCTACGCAATTCGAAGGGGCTGTTTACGTATTCCGTCGGACAACAACTCGTAGGGCCTCTACTTGGATCGGCAGCCTCAGCTTCATCTGCCGGCTCAAGGGTACCACTCCATGCGAAGATCGATAACACGCAATTCAGCTACCGCGGCCGATCTTACGGCGTCGGTGCTCCTGCAGGTTTAACGGATCAATTGATATCCTCGAACACCCAAGCAGCTGGATACCTCTACCAAGAAGAAGGATACGTCGTCAATGTGTCCTGTATCTACAACACTTCGTCCAACTTCGCCATCTCCGGGCCAGTAAGCGAATGGATCTACACGGCTTCGGGCATGCTACCCGATAGCATGGAAGCGCCAGAGTACTCCAATTACATCGGGCACGACGAGAAAGCCATCGTTGCCATGGGCGTTGCCTTCAGCGAGTCTTCGCCTCGTCGCTATGTCGCCATCACAGCGGGTGAAGCGTACGGATTCCTGAACAATACACAGTGCGAGTTGGACTTCACGCCCACCCGCTTCAACGTTACCGTGGATCTATCCAATATGAACATAACCGTCAGACCAGTGCAGACAATTCAAGATTTCAACCCACAGCGAAATCTCACTCGCACAGTTGTCCGCCAATTCGAACTCCTCTCCAACGACTTGACGAACCTCTACGTCTCGCAACTCGGCGAAGCACTGAATTCTAGCATAGCGTCTTACAACATGTCACGCGCCTCCGTCTCGCGCAACCCCTTTACGGAGCAGGAGGCCACTCTCGCGGGCCTCACGAATTCCATAACCGCAATGGCAGACGACATGCTAGTCGCCTACGCCAGCGCACAACTCATGGTCGGCCGACAGTACGCACCTACAAGTGCAAAAGTGTATCTTTTTGGCCTGCAATTCGGACAACCAGCGTACATATACGCCATCTTCGCTCTAAATCTCGTCATCATCCTTGCGGTGCTCGGTGAAGCCGTTCGCACGAACGGGTGGCGCTCGCTCGGCCGTTTCAACTACCTCGACCCGCGCGATCTCATTATTGCCGCGTCACGAGGCGGGACCGAGCTCGCAGAAGCGGCAGATGATATGGTCAGCATGGATGGCAAGAAGATACCAAAACACGTGTGGCTGCTGTCTGATCCGGATGAGGGTAACGGGAGATTAGTCGTCAGGTTGACCGGGACGCACGATGGCCATGGGTCGATTGGCATCGCAAAAGAGTGTTATAGTCCTTCGTGGCAGGGAATAAATGAGAAAGGCGGCATGGAAGTCGATGAAGTCGAGGTTGAAAAGGCGATGGCGAAGAGAGGGTGGGAGAGGAAGAGGAGGATTGGGATTTTTGGGTCAGTGGGGTGAGTACGTTGAGTGGTCGAGAACGATGTAATGGACTTGGGATTTGGTGATATCGTGGTTTGTTTCCCGGTGACGGTGCAAGAGGGACTGCAGTGTTGCCCTTCGTCGGCAAGTCTTGCTCATTTGTTTCAGTCCCGCGATTGTTTTGTTCTCTACCCAATACTGCTTAATGAGGTACGAATCTTTTGTTTGGTAGTACTAGAATAGCTGAAATGATTTCCACGTCGTGCATCGTATGATAATGTTGTGTCGCTATCTAGATCTAAGCCTTGTTGCTCCACCCAGCAGCATTCGGAAGACGTTACTGGGAGTCTATCACGGGCGTGGGCATTGTGTCCAATTGTGGACAACTACTTTGCATCCTACTCACCAGCATTCTGAGCATCCTCCCGTGGCCCGCGCGAGGCACTGCACCCGAATGAGTGAAGTACGGACGAATCCCGAAAGGCCACCATCGTATCATTTGATGGGTCATTCAGTTGGTGAACATCGGAATTGATACAATATTATTCCTACGATTGACAGAAAGTTACAATGGGCCCTTCAGGGCACTGTATGCCATACTCTGTCCCCCTCCTTTGGTGGTTCTAGGAAGTCCTTCGGTGCATCCTGATTTGCTGGTAACTGGTGTGTCTCCGCCCACTCCCGTATCTGTTCGAAGTTTCTGCACTTGTGCACAGTATTGAAATCCACAAAAGCTTCGGGTGCTTTTCCAGGTGGCTGATACCAAATTTGGCCCAAGACGCCGACGTCCACAGTGCACATCAATTGTTGACGTAAAGTGTCAAGGCAATGAGCTATTCATGTGTCATTGAGTGACCGGGGGTGTAGAACGAGGCCTGAAGAAACGGAAGCGCACTTACTGATGTGGTATTTGAGAATATCCGCATCATTGGAGAAGGGCCCCAGCCCTTGCTTCTTGTAGTACTCGAAGTTCCAAGCCAGCGACTTGCGAAGAAGATTCTGAGCATGAGAGTGAGCAATGCATATGATCCCAGGCTCGCGTTACTTACCAGGCAATGCAAGTGATGCATTCCTTCCACATGCGCTGGGTATCCGCCTCCATACTTCTCCTTAATCTTGACCTGGTCGGGAGCGAGGCCTGAAAGGCCGGCCTGGTCCGTCGGGACGCGCGCGGCACGATCTATGATGATTATTTTGTGATTTGTGCGACAAGATGGATGTACAGGACAACATACAGTCGACTCCTAGTGACTTCCACGCCTCGTCGACGTCCGGTCCAGCATCCTGTCGAAAGACGTTCGACTTCATGAGCGAGCCGTTGAATCGCACTGGACCATAACGAATGTCCACATCATGGACTATCGGAGCTGACATATATCAGTGCGTATAGCGCATCTAGGACATTCGGGACGAACAGTATTGTGATATATGTCGCATGCTGAACGCATCGGCATCGAGTCGTTTTGCTTCCACCACCCAGGCGCCTAACAGTGCAGAGATCACAGAAGTTATAATGACGATACCAACGGCTGTCAATCTGGAGACGCCATTGTTTCTTGGTATCGTTGCCTTGACCTCAAGCGACGATCGCCCTGAATCATGAAGAAGATGCTCAGAGTCTGCTTCATCGGGTATGCGTGAAAATGCGACCGCCTTCTCCAAATTCCATCCGAACATCTCGAGGAAGGATTTTTTTGGTTGGAAGCAAAAGACAAGCGCGTACGGGGAGAGACAGTTGCAGATACAACTTACCAGTCACTGAGCGCGGAGTCGTGCTTGCCGTTGACGAACCCCAAGCTTTGCCTCCGCAGCACGCTATCAGCACCCTGCAACGGCCATTCGCCGGAATCGCGAGCAAACAAGTTTGAAAAGCAACTCTGCAATTGAAGCTCAGCTCGTTCGTGGCAAATGTACCCCACCTCGTATCGCTTCCAGATGCACCACTCAACGAATCTAGTGGCGCACAAGGCTGAGATCTAGGCGAGGCCAGGCGAACAGTATCGCCAACTCGGAGGCATGCTGAGAAAGATCGATCTTGGCCATGCGTTCACACATCACCAGATTTGGGAATGTTTAGCGTTCCGTCGCCATGGCATCGCTTGTTGGAAGCTTGTCAGTGATCTGGACAGGCGGGAGAATCCAGTGATTTGCTTACGGTGGCTTCGATTAGTAAAGGATGTGAAGGCTTGGGTATCCATGAAGCATTTCCTTTACCTTTAGGTTCTTTCGAGTCCGTCGTAAGTCACTCCATGAGTACGGATCGTCGGATTCGTACTGTAGTATACGAGTCAGGCGGTAGCAGTGGAGCGGGAAGTACTTCGTGAACATCTGGCATAACCGTACTAGAACAGCTCCTCGAGAAGACCAGAGACCAACCAAGGATTTCAACCCGACTATCCTTGGTCCTGCATGGAATCAATAGCCTCATATCAAGATTCACGCTGCGATCTTCTAGCCCGATTGTCTCCCCCCTCTTGACCTATAACCTGGTATCGTGAACGCCCTGTGGCCGAGTCACAGCCTGTGGTTGCTGGATGGAGAGTAGTGCATCACCTCACTAGCTTCAGCTTCGAGTGCTGCCGCACTCGCCCTCCCTCGTGACAGGTGCAAGCCTTGTGAGGGCGGCACGCTAGAAGATACTGGCGACTGTGCCGTCGGCAGTTAGTGTGGGATTGAGTAACAGTTGATGGAGATGAACGTGATCAGATATCTGGCGCTGAGAAGACAACCTGGAAGAGGATATAAGAGGGACCGTTAGGCCATTCGACTCGAAGTTTGCTACGTCGGTCCTGGGATACTTAAGACTAGGCACACCGTGCAGTTATTCGTCGACCCTTGTCTATTCATTTAGAGGCTCGCTCAGCAGACAGGATAAAGTCAAGATGAAGCTCACACTCACCCTTGTTGCCTTTGCGGCAGCCGTGATCGCCGCACCTGTGGCCAAGCCCCAAACCAGCTACGACAGCTACGGTAAGTAACTTCAACTCTTCTGGCAGTACGTGTATGCGAATCTAACGTCTGTAGGTGATTACAGCAACGTCAAAGTTCCCCCGGTCGAAGACCCTCCTGCGCCAGCCGGCGGCTATGGCAGCTACGGTACGTTGACTCACTAGGACATAGATCACCGCGGTTCCGGATGAGCCACAGGCCCCGGAACAGCCGATGGGTCCACATGTAGATCTTGCTAACCTGTCAGCAGGTGACTACAGTGGCACGCCAACACCACCTGTCGAGAACCCTCCCCCTCCAGCAGGCGGTTATGGAAGCTATGGCGACTATCCGGCTCCCGCTGGAGGCTATGGTGACTATGGAGCATACAAGCGGGAGGAAACAAAAAAGGCGGCTGAGGATAAGGCGTAAGAGGAAGTCCGGGTACATGGAGGACCGCCGTCCGGGTTGTATTCATGTCAAACCAAGGACGTTATGTGTGATCGAAGCATATCCGGAGCGCGTCTCCTCTCGCATCGAGCTGGGATTTGACCTGTAAGACACATGCACTTTATATTCGAATCGATGATCTTCATCTTGCGCAGTATTTCGTGGCTTCGGTTCCACGGTGACATGCTGAACTGGCCGAGAGTATAGATCGTACATGTTAGCAACGCCCGATGGGCAATAGTTGTGCTAGCCTTTCCTCGTCATTGATCTCAAGCAAGTTCGGGGGCCAAACATACCTGCACTGCTGTCTACATCCATATTCCTCACAGTCACAATGTCCTTTTCGCACTTCTACGCAGGCCGTACAGCAAACCCGGAGATGCTAAGATCGATTGCCTATGGACATAGACTTGCGTCTCACATTTTCTTGAGAATCCATTCAACCCCTTCCCCTGAACTGTTCAGCAACCATCTCCCCGAGAGTCCTCCTCCCCTGCCTTTGCCTCGCTTCTCCAGTTTCCCCGGCCAAAATGCCCGTGGCCAGCCCACCACCTGCGCCGTCTCTTTCCCTCTCCGCATCCAATCTAGCCCTCAGCCCTTCGAATCCCTTCTTTCGCTGCTCACCCACCACCCACCCCGGAACCCTCCAACTGCTGGCATAAGGTAGTATGTCCCTTCGATACGCTGTGCCAACCGCCCATCCCACAGCAGCGGCTAGCAACGAGCCAGGGAGCTGAGAGAGCGCAAGTTGCAGTGGAGCGAGATAGGTTGTCGCCTTGGAGGTGAATGTTATGGATCGAGTCCATATGCTGGTCGGCGACGAGGATCCAGAACTATTGCTTGATGCGGAGGTTGAGGGCTGGGAGGAATAGGGGGCGAGCCTATAGCGGTACGTGTACGGAATCGCGGCGTAGTAGTTCGCCAGCAGCGCGCATATGATCGGCGTAGGCCCCGCGGGGAGATGGTTAATGCGGCCGAACGATAAGGGACGAAGCACGAAGGTTAGTATTAAGGGAGGTAAAAGGGTGTTGTAAGGCAGCGTCGCGAGTATGAAGCTCTATATTGTAAAAGTCAGCCTTCGAGCTCCCAGCCCGTATTCGTTCGCCAGTCCATCCCACAGCGCACCCGTGACGAGAAACTTACCGCAAACTTCCTGCTGCCCCATAGCCTCTCCAAAACCCTAAGGTTGTACAGGCTCAGCACGCCAAACAGGACTTCGGTAGAGTTGGTGAAGCAAGTCATCCACGTAAAGAAGCGCCAGAATTGCCCATAATTCCACACATGGGGTACTACTTGAATATGTAGATAATATCGAGTGTCTGAGAGACTGGCCGCGAGGGCGCCGATGACGGTGCTGAAGACGAGGAATTGCGAGATGGGAGCGTTGGTGAAGCCGGATGCGATCATGGCGGCCACGGATACGAATGCGAATTCGAGGGTTGTCTAGCACGAGAAAAGGTAGGCCGTATGCGTTCGATTACAGGATGTTATTGGCGATGCGTGCAGACAGTCATCGTCGTGTTTGATCGCCTATGCAGGGAAGGGTAACGGTGTGTTGAAGGACTGTAGGCTGGCGGGGAACGGAGATGTACATCGGAAGTGCCACAGTTTCGCAAAGTCACGTGACGATACCGAGCCCCATCTGTGGCGCAAGCTCAAGCCGAGGAAACTTTGATCCACGCTGGGCAAGACGAAAGACACTTTCATCGCCAGTTGCGCGCGTCCGGTAGCGAACACATCCCCGACCCAAAATCTGCGCAATTGCCACCAAAGAAGGCTATTCGAATCGACAGCAAGGCGTTGTCTCGTCATTTTCCTCGGACACGGCCTCCTCTGCGGAGTACGCCTGGCACCTCGAAAAGAACATCACGGACCCCTACACTACTCAGTAGCCGACATTCAAGATGGGGTGGTGGTCGTCGTCAAGTCCCAGCTCCTCAGGGAGCCCATCGCCCACACCCTCTTCGCAGCCCACATCAGCGCCCGCGCCCTCATCCGAATCGCCATCCCCCCCCACGCCCTCAGTGTCCACCTCCGCCTCCACGCCCTCTTCCCCCGATACC